>VWYK01050536.1:274-10554 GCA_013399775.1 Semnornis frantzii | reverse complement strand
CCAGGGAGATGGTTGGGGCCCCACCCCTAGAGATTCTCAAAGTGAGGCTTGACATGGCTCTGGGCAGCCTGATCTAATTGAGGATGGCTCTGGTTACTGCAGAAGGGGTTGGACTAGGTGACCTTTGGAGGTCACTTCCAACCCAGACCATTCTGTGATTCCATGATTCTGTGTCTATAGGAATCAACCATATTCTCCATTTGTAATGCATGACTGGGAAAAAAAATGTAGTCTTAGAAAACATTATAATGTTTTTTCCATACTGAGGCTATTCTCTTGCTAGATTTCTCAGAAATGGGGAAATACAAAAAATGTTATGTCAGAGGTTGTGATCCTATGTTGATGAATACAGTAAAGTGTAGAGCTTTTCTCCAGTGCTGTACATCAAACTGGATAATTACTCTTTCTTCCATTTCTGTGACAGATATGTCCAAATAAGAACAGTTAGCTATGCCATTGGGAAAGCTGAGCTAGTGAACAGTCCAGCTGTTCAGAGAATAAGAAGAAACAACAGACAATGTGTTTGAGAAGCACTACTGTGTCAGGAACACAGGAGGTGGATTTGGCAGCTACGAAACAGAATTTGCAGCAGAAAGAAAAACCTGAGAAACAGCTGATGTTGGCCCACATAGTTAACTACTCCACCTGTGATAACAGCAGCATGAGAGGCTGTTTCAGGAATACAAGTGAGCCTACCCCTGTCATTGGTCCACTCCTTGGCAGCCAAAATTGTGGTTTTAGGGATGCTAGAGATTAAAAAAATGTTAAAAAGCCTCATCTTCAAGTTAGAGATAATCACAGAATCATAGAATGGTAAGGTTGGAAGGGACCTCAAAGATCATCTAGTTCCAGCCCCCTGCCATAGGCAGGGACACCTCCCACTAGTACAGGCCACTCAAGGCCTCGTCCAACCTGGCCTTGAACACTGCCAGGGAGGGAGCATCCACAACCTCCCTGGGTAAGGGAGAGGCCTGAAGGAGAATGTGTACTCACTGAATGCATCTGCAGTGGAATTCACCAAGTCCAGATCTATGGTTGCTTGTGCAAGTGCAAACCCTTCCTGTTCCTTGCTGCACACAACTCTATAGGGTTTGGAAATCCTGTGAACCAGACACCTTCAACATTGGTGTGGACATAGGCCAATATGCTTGACCAATATGCAGGGTGAATCTGCTTGCATCTGGATGCAGTCCTGTGCAACATGCTCTAAATGAACCAGATTTAGCAGGGGACTTAGACTAAGATGCGCCCCAGAGGTCCCTTTCCAACATCCACCATTCTGTGATTAAGTGAACACACATGAGGAGCGGTACCAGGAAAGACAGGCAAGGGCATACCAGACAGCAAATACAAAGCTCACTTTGGCTGCAGTTTTATTTATCACTGTCTCTGTTACTCTGTGTATTAAAGCCAAATGCCAAGTTTTAGATTACTTTGTTTCTGTACCCATTCAGACTACATTTTAAGAAGTGGCTTTGAAATAGTAACAGAAATATCATTGCCAGGCTATACACCTGCACTTAAGAGATATTTAATAACATTATTTCCAACAAAATTTCTTACAGAAGTATCTCCATCTGCTAGTTATGAACTTGCACTGGTATTAACTGGTCCACTTTCTGACAGCAGGAATCAGTCCAATTTCAGTATTGCAGGTCCATGTTCACAGCCCAGTAAATGTTTTTTAGAGTACAGAAGTCCACAGTCATATCCATAGCTTCTACTTAGCCAATGTCAGACAGTATTTGCATAGCAATAGCACATCTTCAGTCAGCCAAATGCACACTCCAGTTCTACTGTTCCACTGTTAGGTATGCAACTGATTTTTCTCGTGGGACGCATGCATTTAGAGAAGGATTTCATGCTCTTTAATAAAAATTAGTGGTTACTAAAATGACAGGGAAGGGCCTGATTTTATCTGTGAGCTAAAGCGCTAGGCTCCATTACTTTGGTGTCACTGGCTTTGCTCTGTTTCTCTTGTTGCTGTCCAAAACATTGACCTTATCAAGCCTTTGCTGAGCTAAAGCACATCGCTTTTCTGGATGGTGTTACTCTTTAAGGACAAACTGGGGGTGTCTGCAGTTCCTTAGTATCTCTAGAGCTATCCAGGACTATTTTTTTTTTCCCAAGACAAAACAAAACCCAAGAAGGAATTACATTGCTGGAAAGACACTTAGGATTAATTCCCAGGAACACCCAGATTAAACATATAGATGATGTAACATCTCTAATGTGCAGAACGTTGTGTGCATATAATGCTGTGCCATGAATAACATAAGTTAAGTCAAACTTGGTGGGATACACCATGCACTGAAAGACGCATAACTACTTTCTAACAGGCATACCTCTTGTCATGGTATGTTAAATGCTCAGAGGAGAAAAAAAGCAAAAAAAGTTTGGTCCAGACTGAAAAACAATGGCATTGAAGGGTTTATTTCAGTCAGTGTAAATTAGAGTGACCATAAAGGACAGTTTATCTCCCAGACAGCCTGAAATGAGGAAAGGCAGTTTTGTGCCTCCTCAGCTTTCTTTCAATTAGCTACATGATCCTGATGCATCATGCACTTGTGTTGTGGACAGAGTTCAGACAGAGTGCATCTTGGTTTGAACCTCAATGGAGCTTGTTAGGAGTGAAGAGTTACCATGACACACATGCCTAGACAAGCGTGCACACCTGCAGTCAGGAATTTGCCATGATCCCCTTTTGATGTACTTTTCCATATGACAGTTCTTTAGTAGCTGTGTGTTGGTCAGATTGGTCAGAAAAAGGCATCTGGACAGAGTATCTCAGTAAATATGGCTGGGTGTTACAACAACTTCTACTAAGAAAAAACAGCATTTGTTCAAAGTTATATTTTATGTATTTTGGTGGGAACTTGAATTCTTGTTACTATTTCTTCACAAGAACCTGTGTGGTAATGACAGGAATTCAGCTGTCATTTTTGATTAGTAACATTATGTGATGTCCGCTACCACTTGTATTGCTTTTTGCTTACCTTCTAAATGGACAATTTCTTCACAGAATCATAGAAACGTTTCAGTTTAAAAAGACATTTAAGGTCAAGTTTGGCTGTTTATGTAAAACCAGTATAGCCATTAAACCATGTCCCAAAGTGCCATGTCTGCACGTTTTGAACACCTCTAGGCATGGCAACTCCACTACCTCTGAGGACAGCTTGTTCTAGTGTCTAACTAGTCTTTTATTACAGAAATCTAAACCTGCCCTTGTGCAATTTGAAGTCGCGTCCTCTTGCTCTATTACTTGATACTAGGGAGAAGAGATAAATCTCCCACCTCCTTTCAGGTAGTTGTAGAGAGCTGTAACGCCTATTTTCAGCTCCTCCAGACTAAACAACCTCCATTCCCTCAGATTCTCCTTGTAAGAGCTCCGTCAAATCAATGGCATTCTTGTAGTGAAAGGCCTAAAAATGAACTTCAAGAGATGTGAACTCAGAGATGAATATTGAGATGAGGCCTTACCAATGCTGACTACAGGGGCAGAATCACTTCCCTGCTCTTGCTGGCCACACTGTCCTGATCCAGGCAAGGATGCTGCTTGCCTTATTGGTCACTCGAACACACTGTTGGCTCATGTTCAAACAGCTGTCAACCAGCAGCTCCAGGTCTTTTTCTGCCAGGCAACTCTCCAGCCCCTTTGCCCTAAGACTGTAGTGTTGCTGGGGGTTGTTGTGACCCAAGTGCAGGACTCAGCACTTGGCCTTGTTAAACCTCACACAACTGACCTTGGCCTATCAATCCAGTCTCTCCAGATCCCTTTGCAAGAGCCTTCCCACCTTTCGGCAAGATCAAGACTCCTGCACAATGCAGTATCATCTGCAAACACACCGAGAGTGTCCTCAATCTCCTCATCCATATCACTGATAGAGGGTGCAAGCTTCTTTTTTCCCCCCTCTGTTTTGGTAGTTTCTGTTGTTGAATTTTTTTTTCCTGCTAAAAGTGTAGAATCTGTAATTCTTCATTTAAGAACTTCCCTCATTCTTCAGTTCAGCCAGTCTCCTTAAATGAGAAAGTTCTTAAATTTTTCTGTAAGCCTTCAAGTTAAGCTCTACACAAGGCAGATGGTTTGGACTGCTCTTGCCTGTCATTTCCTATGCAGCTAGCTTCCCTCTTGACCTTTCTATCTATCATCTGAAGAAAATATTCTCAAAACACAGTTGTTGCATGTTACGTTCTATCATACCGGGTTCATAGTATTTTGTAGGAATCAAGAATAAAATTCTGTTTTCTTAGCAGCATCAGTATCGGTCTTGTCTTGACTCACTTCAGTGTTAATTACAAACTACTAATTTTAAATGTGGGCCTGAAGGCCTACACCAAATGAGTAATTGGAATAATTTACTCCAGAGCTTAGCACTAGGCTTTATTTACCTCCTATGTGTAAAATGGGTCCTAGTTCTGATTTAGCTAGCAACCTGAATAAAAGTATTTCACAACACTGTACTTTTGAACTGGCTTCTGACTTCTTGATTTTTGCAAACTGAACAAAGGGAGCATAGATTTGCTGGTTTAACAAAACCAAGAGAGACAGGCAGTAACTTGCATATTTATTACAATTTTATCTATTTACTATAGGTTCTAACAGCATTCTTTTATTGGACTTTCACATAATCCTATGTTGTAATGACTTTTGCTTTTCTGTCTGTAGATATTTTAATGTTTTGACCATGAACTTGTAAGCCGATTAAAATACTTATCTTTCTGTATCGATTAGTTCTCCTCATTATTCTCAACATCCCAAACCCAATGTACCTGCTTAGGAGCAACATTTTTAAGGCCTTCAACTGCTATCATCTTTTATATTAATAATCAGAATATTTTACAGGTAGCCTGTCTCAAGTTGATTACAATATGTATTGGTCTAGTAGAAAAAAAAATTTACAACCAAACCCCAAAAATGAAACATGAGTAACAGAAAGAGAACACAAAACTAGTGAAAAAAGCCTGAAATAATTACAAAAATTTTAGATTAAGTAAAATAAGTAGAAAGCAGTAGGAAAACCTGCCAAAAACAGAAGGTGGCAACACTCACTATATTATGCTAGTTGTTTCTTCAGTGCTGGCTGGTAGCTGCTGGAGTGGAATAAAACTACTAATGAAAAATGTATACTGTTTGTATACCTCTCAGTTTGTTTCCTTTTGAACTTTCTCTCAGAACAACAACAGGGCACAAGATCATGTGTGTTGAAGGCACAGACCATGCATCTATAAAATTTAGCTCCATTCACCATCCTAAGAGTTACCAAAGCCTTCCACGAGTTACTTAATGCCTTTTTTTCTGCCAGCAAAAGGGAAATAACACTACTTGTGTACTTCATAAGAGCACTGTAGTATTACAGTGATTGTTGGAAAACAAGATTTGTTAACAATTTTGAAATTCCAACTCTCCACCTACCAGGTTTTAACAGGGAAATTTCAACTAGTAAGTCCCCTAAAGAACAAAGCAGAAGAATGCAGAATATCTTACTTCTAACTTTTACTTCTAACTCTAACTATTAATGACAGACAATTAATAAATTTAAATTAAGGAGTTGTCCACAGTGAGCATTTGCAAATACCAACTTTCAATGGGATTGAATTCCAGCATTTTATTTTTGCAGATGTCGCTCATTTATGTGATCCTTCTGAAAATGTAGGTAAAGGTACATTTCCTGCTGTGGCCATGTTAGTACAGCAAATTAAGAAACTATTGCCACAAATGGTATATTGGGTTTGAATGTGTTGCCCATTAGCCTTGTGAGACTTTTTTAATGAACATCTTGTTTTGGCTATATCATCACTCTGTATTTGGCCCACCTGGAAATTTTCCTTTATTGTAAAACTTTGCAGTACAGGTTCTGCCAGGCATTGGCAATAATAGATTATGGTCTTTTTTGTTTAACATTGGCCAGCATCCAAATTTATAAGTAATCAAAAACTGAATTGGAAGAAATAGCACTGGAATTACTGTGAATTGCTTGGGATCCGAACCATACTAAGGAGGGATTTGTGAAACTGAATGTACTTTGTATTAATTCTATCAGTCTGAGAGCTGTAATGTTTTTTGCTTTGGAGAGTGGAGTGTTGCCTGAACTGCCTGACTGATGAGTGGGTTTTGAATGAATCTATGTTTCTTGGGACCAAACAACAGGATGAAGAAACGAAAAAGATCTTTTAAAGATCATTCAATTCACTGTCTGGCTGATGAAGGATTATTCTCCATGATCTTTGTTCAGTTTAGGTCTAAAAGTTACCAAAGTTCCTACAACAACTGTATTTTACTCCTTCTAAGAAGTATCAACGTGTGATAATATATATTAACATGTATACATCAATCAGTTTAGAATAAATCAAACTGATGACCTATTATATCTGTTTTAAGTGTACAGACATCTAAATAGTGACACAAGGAACAGAACAATTAATGCTTTTGTATGGCAGAGATGAAATGGAAACCTGAGGCATTTACTCAAGAGTATAGGCCAAATGGATTTCCCATGATAAAGAGGCCCCCACTGCAATTTACTGAAAAGCCCTGGTAACAGTACTGGAGATGACCCAGCTGATACCAGATATGCAATAAGTCTGATTAGTTCTGCAGACAGAAAAAAAGGGAAACAAAAGTAGAAAACTCAAACTATTAGCACAACTTTGTCAACAGCAAAGCCAGGATCGGAGTCTGCCTCTAGTAGGTACAGTATCCTGTCTTCATAGAGATAAGTAGTATTTCAGTTAGCAATAATGTAAGGATATTAGCATTTTTTTCATAGTAAAGTATTTTAGACAATAACTTCTGTAACGCACACTTAGTTACACTTGTTATGAGGAATCTGGCAAGTCCTGAAAGGGGATATCCAGGTAATTTTTTTTTTTTTTAACAGTAATTAGTTACTGTATATGTTCAGATTAAGGTCTACAGATAATATGGCCTGTTTGTGACACTCGGCTAAACCTATACTCTAAAAATTATCATCAAGATCCTACTTACTGGATCTTTACAGAGATCTTTTACTGATTTTTACAGAGGCAAATGGATCTGAATCTATGAAGCTATGACTTCATATTCTGGAAACCAACAGTCATGCTGACTCGTTTACTAACTTCAGTGCAAAAATCAGGGCCCTATCAGCCACTTTTAAAATGAGCTGTAAAAAAAACCTAAGAAAATCCAGAGAGCCAGTAACAAAGCTAAAATTAGAAATCAGGAGCTGTAGCTTCCAAGGCAATGCACATTATGTGACATTTTTTCAATACCACAGGCATTTTATGTTAGTGAAAATGGCTTACAGAATCTATTCCACAGTGTAAAAATGTTCCTTCCAAACTCAGGGTTTGATCACAAAATGGTGCTTGCTTTACCAAATTTCAGAACCCCGACATGTAAAAGAAAGAAGAACAATGTAAATAATTAATTCTGATTATTAAATAACGACTACAGCATCACAACTTGTAGTTATAATGGCATCACCTGAGCTACACAGCTGTTTTAAAAGGATACTGTATGAAGTCAAAATGATAATCTATGGAGGTACCATGACCTTTTCAAAGCACATCACAATCCTTCTCCAGAATACCTTCATGAAACAAACCTTTGCTAACATATACCAATTGTTTAAAACTACATACTTAGACGGAACATTTTTATTGTTCACAAAGAGCAGTGGAAGTTATATTTAAATATGAATCATATTTGGAGAACTTGGCTGCTCACTGCCGAAATGTAGAAAATGGAATTCTAAGAACAAAGAGAAATGGTTTACCTCAGAAATATTCCAGCAAAAACCTATGGCCTATGTGAGCTTTCCACACCCATCGAATTACAAACAAACCAGTAACTGCACAGTCAGAGAACATCATTACAAGCAGGTAGAGTGTCCCACCATTTGTATACAAAGGCTCTCCAGTGGTCATGATGGTTGCCAAAGCTGATGTCATAGGTCTTGTTTACTTTAAATTCGAGTCATTAAATTCTTTAAAATGGCAGATTACTGCTATATAGGCAATGCCAACATTTTAAGTTCCACCTAGGTCTACCCAAATATATTACATTCTGCATATACTACAGTTTGGATAGCTTAATCATGTCAGTTAAGACCTTACCACTGAAAAATCCATAGTTTAATAGGCCCCTAAATTTAAAAATAATTCTAGTACTTGTGTAGCAAACAGCTTCTGTGCACCTACCAGATTCTCAGAGCTGAATGCAATTATGCAGACAACACAACTGGGTAGTGAACACTGAAGTAAACTTTGGGCATATTCTTGATGGAGCTCAGCACTGTGGTTTTGGTGAGATCCTGCATTTTTTATTTTCACCAAACTTTAGTAATTTTGTTTTTTTTTTTCTACCTAACCCCTATGCTGTAGAAGAGCACTCAGGTGGACTGGCCATTTCTAGTTTTCACATTCCCCGCAGTACCCATCAGGGAGAAGTAATACCATGATACTTATGTTGTAGGGAGAGAAAGGCGATTCAGATTGCGGAAGCAATTAGAAACTTTCATATAAAACTGGCATTGTCGAGCTCTTGGAAAGCCAGCCTTACAAATTTGTCTGCGGCTAAAGCTTTTGAGGGCGACATCTGACACAGGACCCGGGCTACAAAAGGCTTTCCCAGAGTCGTAAACGCGCTCTCGGCAAGCCCCTCGTACATTGCCCCGTACATCACGTCACACAGCCAACAGACAAGCCGCAGCACAGCCCAGACAGCGGCTAGCTACTAACTGCTGCCTGCTACCCGATAACCCAACCGCTGGCCCCGCCACCCTCACGGCCGCGCATGCGCAGCCGCCTCCTGTGGGCCGCCGCGGGCCGCGCATGCGTAGCGCGGGGCGGGTGCAGGACTGCGAGCTGTCGGGAGGAGTAGGTATGTGGGGGCGGTGCAGTGGGGCTACTTCCTCCCGGTCTGCTCGGACGGCGCCCTTTTCTGCGCCGGTTTTCAGAGGTTCTCTGTCCTGCGTTGGGCCTTTCTCCTGCCTCACCTCAGGCGGGACGGGCCTTCCGCGTTTCATGCCGGGCTCTGCCGCTGCCTTACTTCTAGCCTCTGGTGGACGGGACGTCACTTGTCTATCCCGGGTGGAAGCTCTCTTGGCGGGGGCCTGGGAGTACGGGGGCGGGGTATCGTGGAAGCCGGCTCGGCAGGGCAGCAGGGACTCGGCAAAGAGGAGAGTGTCTGGCGGGCCACAGTTTTCTGGCGTTCCTGCTGCCTGTAATGGCCGTGGCCGAGTAGGACCTATTAGTGCGGATCTGCTCGTCAAGTGTTTTTGAGGTAGCTTAAGAAAGGCATGCTGCGCAGGTGTCAGCAGCCTGGTATTTACAGCCACCAATTTCCACTAACACATAAACCTTTAAACTTAGGTGGGAGCTACATGCTTGTTAGGTGCACCTATCGCAGTTTTGTACTCCATCGTCTGGGCTGGGAAATTCAGAAATTACAGAAATATTGACAGTGTCTGTTTGCCACATTTCCTTTTTTTTGACAGCCAAGTAGCACAGTAATGAGGGTTTGGATCAACAGCCATTGAAAATAATACGTTTTCAAGCGCTGGACAAATGATTTATGTCACATTATGATGTGATGTAAGGCCAGATCCTGAAAAGTTACATTGGAGTCCTGTGTCCTTTGTATTTCTTTCTTGTAAGAAAAGGTATGATCTGGTTGTAATAGTTACTGAGTATTTGTAGTCACTGAGTATTGCAGTGTTGCCTGATGTCTGTAAACACATTTTCAGAATTTTTCTGTTACTTTTAAGACCCTTAGAGTGAAGCATTCAAGAGGTAGGGAAGGTACTCATTTGAAGCACTCCTATAAACCCCTGAAGCCACATTGGTGGGCCATTTAGAGCTGTACTGCTAGCATAAGCAGCAGTTGCTTCAGCTGGATGCGGCTAGTGGTGGTATAGGCTCTGAGTCTACAAACATGGGCTTTTGTGGAGGTGAAGAAGATAGTAGGCCTATTAATGTACTCCACAAGTGAATTCAGGTTTCTGGTCATCCTACTAAGGAAACATCAAAAATGCAGTACTATGGTCAGTTCTGGGCTCCCAAGTATGAGAAAGACAAAATACTATGCTGGAGCAAGTCCAGTGAAGATCCACAAAGATGATCAAAGGTGTCTGGTACATGAGGCAGGGCTGTAAGAACTGGGACTCCAGCCTAGAGAAGAGCAAAAGCAGTGTGAGCTTATAATTATTATAGGTGTAAGTACCTGACAGAAGGGAACAAAGAAGATAGACCCTGACTCTTTTTTTCAGTACTTTGCAGTGAAAGCAAAAGATGCAGTG
>VWYK01050524.1:0-14239 GCA_013399775.1 Semnornis frantzii | reverse complement strand
GGGTAGAATCCCCTCCCTTGGCAGCTCACTTTCTTTTGGTCAGGTGTCTTCAGAAGTAGTATACTGCTCAGTAGACAGGCAGTTCAAACTGATTAGCGAATAGTCAGTGTTCAAAAGCAGAAATGCGCACATATACTACAAAGGAAAACAGTGCCACCAGTCAATATCAGATTAATACTCTTTTTAGTTGACCGGACAAAATATTGCTGGCAGGATGCCAGTCAGAACAGTTGCTAGCTTATAATGGCTATTACCTGACTACATAGTAATACTTTATTGTGCCTGAATGTGTCCAAACAGGAAAGTCCCTATTGGTATGTCTTTACCATTTCTCACCCCATGTGAGGGGCCTTGCCTCTCATTTGGTTCCAGTGCTGTATGATACTATACTTTCAGCCACAATGTGTACACCACAGAAAAATGTTTAAGCACCTGAACCCTACTACAATGCTATTTTCTAACAAGGGAAAGGGATCTGATTAGCAAATAAAACCATTTCAATGAGTAGCATGGGACCAAAGCCCGAGGAGAGGTTGGAACCAGTAGCCCTCAGCCACACATTTCATGTCTCTATACTTCATGACTCCAATTGCAGAACTAAAGGAGAAGAATGTTTCATCCATTCCAAAGCAGTGGAGCTCTCCCAATAGAGCCTTTGGGGATCTGGGACATGACACAGGCTGGCACTCAGTGTATACTGATCAGGTGATTTCTGAGGTAGGTAAGGTTTGGTAATGAATACCAAGAATGTCCTTGTCTGTCAGTTTTGTGTGAACTTCAGAAAATATTTCTTTGGGGAATTTGTAGCCTTTGGGTCTGAGAAGCAATTAAGATGAAGAGACCATGATCAACAGATATGTTTTTACAGAACATAAAACTCCATGTGCAAAATGCAGCAATTTCATTAAGGTTCATCCAAGAATGTGGAACCTGCCAGCAAGAAGGGCCAACACGTTTTGTCACCTTCCCATCTAAGTACTAGGTAAAAATCTGAGGTGAAGACAAAGAGCACATATATGCAAGATATAAACACAGTACCCACAGAAGGAGAATTAACAGCACCTAACAGATACTGGTCACGTCAAAACGTCACTGGCTTCAGCAACAGGCATGGACACAGATTAAGAGTTTCCTGCTGTGCAAAAGCACAAGTATAAACTTAAGAACTACAAGTTTAAGTCTGACACAGGTACTAAAAGCAATTGTTAAGTAATTACATTAAAGAAATTACCTCTAGTTACCTCCAGCTGATGTGGTTTCTTGGCTGCTGTTATTTGGGTTTTTTACCTCCTCAGCAAAGAACTGATGGAAGGTCCTTTTCCCCAGCATACTTAGGCAAAATTAGGTCTTCATATCTGCTGTTTCTGCATGACTCAGGTTCCCATTAAGACCCACAGTAGGAATATGGTTTTAAAGCATCATCTAATGCTGAAATTTAGCTCAGCAATAACATTCATGAGGAGCAACAACTGTTTCTTTTGTTCTGTTGCCTGATTAGAGCAAAACAGATTATTAATCCTCGTGGAATTACTGATTTACCCACACTGCCAGTGCAGTATGTGTTCATTGCTCCAGGTAGAAAATAATATCTTTAAAATGTATTGGTTAATAACTCAACATCAGATTTTGATATTAATGACCCCTTTGAAACTGGTTCTCACCAAATACCACAGTTAGTGGCTGCTTTGCTAACATGTTAATGGGTCATTAACTAAAACCAGCCATTAATTGCTGCTGTTACAGTTTCCATAAGGATTTATTAAGGCAACTTCATGTATTATTAAAAGAAAGTTCATGGTTCCAATGTTCTGAAACTTTGTCTCCCTCAGGCTTGCACTGATATTGCTTCAAAGGTAGAAACATTTGCCAAACACATAATTGTGTTACTCAGTTCAGTCCCATTCTTTAAAATAGTATTTCCTGCTCTTAAAATTCCCATTCCCATGTTCTTCCTTCTCAAGGGGAAAGGGGCTATGTATAAAAGAAAGGTGAATGTGTGAAAGTGTTCTTCTTTTTTAAAAGAATAGCTTTTTAAAAAAAGTTTTCATAGCTATTAATGCAAAAGGAGATGGATATGGCATACCAAAAGAAAAAACAACAGTTTAAAAATGGGTCTGTCATTATGATTAAAGCAACTAAGAGAAAAATTCTTTCTCGCATAACATGTCACTAAACCATGAAACTTGTTGTCACTACAAGTCACTGGGGCCATGACTGTATCAGAGTCACCACAGAGTATAAACAGATCTCAGGAATCTTACACCTTGTATTCCCATAATCGAAGACAGTCAAACTCTAGAATGTGAGCCTCAGAATTGTCTTAATGACTTCCTATGACAATTAATTCCACAGTCTAAATAAAGTCTGTGATTGTTAGAAGTCAGAGTGCCATACTTACTATGAAAATCTTGCATTTGTAAATTATATGGACCATAGATGAAACTAAGGCCAATGTAATATGAGGCTTACAGTCCCTTACACTCCTATATTTTCCTTGGTCATCTTTTTTTTTTGTTTTGTTTTGGTTTGGTTTGGTTGGGTTTTTTGTTTGTTTGGTTGGGTTTTTTTTGTTGTTGTTTTTTTGTTTGTTTGTTTGTTTTTCAATGAAGAGATTTCAGAAAATAAGAGAGTTTCATGCTTACAGCTCATTACATCCCTCATGTTCTACCAAGAATGTAAAATATGCCACACTGTCTGTTTCCATGTGGTGACATGAGCTCATAAAATCTGACTCAGGTCTACAATCAGCTCTGTGTTGCTCTACTCCATGTCCTTGAGCACGATTGCTACTGAAACGTGCAGAGTTGCAGGAGAGAAGTAGGAGGGATTTGACTGTGCAAGATGAACAGCTGGACTTGATGATCTGAAAGGTCCTTTCCAGTCTGAGCAGTTCTGATTGTATGGAGCACCTCTGCCTCACCTAAGTGCACTGCAAAAGCTGAGCATTTGTGCCTACAGTTAACTTCAAAGACTTTCACTAATTTCTCTATACTGGACAGTGCAGGAGTGCAGGCTGCTGCCATCAAGAAGTATTGAATAATCATATTCCTTCAATAATATACCTTTAAATAATGTATTGTTGCAAAAAATGACAGATTTGGTTCAGGGTCAATTACGTGAACCCAAACAAACCGAGGCATTAAACCATAATAATTTACAATGCATCAAACCCCAAAACTGATTAACACACTGCTAAAGATTTTGAACCTGGTACTGAATGGTCTGAATTACATTCTGTACTGTTATCTGCGTCATGGTCCTACTCTGGCAGGGGTGTTGGATTCAATGATCTCTTTGGGTTCCTTCCAGCCTCTGACATCCTGTGATCCTGTGATCTGTGGATAAGATGATATAATTTATGAATGTTGAATTTTCTCCAAATGGCCTGGGTTTATTTCACCTTTGCAAGGTAATGTGTAGACATTGATCTACAAGTATTGCAGTGGTTATATCTGTATCTATGTGTCTCATAGGGGAACAGAGAAATATTAGCCTTGTGAATGATATGTGATGAAAACACCTTCATGAGTTCCTAGACATCACCTATGAAATATTCTCATGTATTAAAAAAATGAAAAGTTTGGTGGCATCCCTAAAGCACTGTTTCCAATTGAGATTGCTGTAGCTGAATACTGATTCACAGAAAGTCTACATCAAGAGTTGCATTGGGTTGGTTTTTTTTTTCTTTTATCAGCATCTGCTAGTTCACTGAATAACTGATTGCCCTCAAAATATACTGTACCTTTGCAAAGCAAGAGTTCATCTATATTGAAGTGAAACTGCAGAGTATATAGAAGGTAAACTTTGCTGCAACTACTTTTCCAGAAGCCAATGTATTTCTAGTGAGAGAAATCAGTCTTCCACATCCAAATGAATCCTTTAAATTAGGAGGACTCATGTTTCATGATTTGACATGCCCTCTAACCTCACGAGAGACATACATTTCTGTCTCAACAGAGGTGTCTTGCATCGAAAGACTTGAATAAATTCTGAAAACAGGAGCTTAAGGCCACTTTTGGCAAAGATGAAATTTACTACCCAATACATCTTGGAATTAAAAAAAAAAATAATAATCTGAATGCATCTGAGTATTCAAAATAAAGTCTCACAAAGAATTCAGGAAAAGATGCCAAAATTCACAATGTAAAATAGCCCTCAACTGAACACTTCAGTACCATGTTCCAGCAAAGATAGGTCACAGAAGACCAATTTGTTTATATAGATTTTTTTTATAACTCTAATAAAACCAAAATATTTTTAAAACAAAGAATGCCACCCCCACCCCCCTTCCATTTCCAATAAGAACTCTGAATATGAAGCAAACTTCTCACTTCCAGTCAGCAAATACCATCATCCATCTCCAAGTCTTGTTCATCCATACATGACATGATATATCCTTATTTGCTCCTATGGAAGGGAACATATCCTGCAAAGTTTTTAAAAACCATACTGTTCTTACTGTGTTCTCAGGTCTTCTCCCTGTCAAAATGATTTGATGGTGCCATTAAAATGCCATTTATTTATTAGAAAAGAGATAGTCTAACTTTTTCTGAATTCATAGAATGGTAAGTTTGGAAGGGACCTCAAAGATCATCTAGTCCCAACCTCCTGCCATAGGCAGGGACACCTCCCACTAGCACAGGGCACTCAAGGCCTCCTCCAACCTGGCCTTCAACACCTCCAGGGAGGGAGCAGCCACAGCCTCCCTGGGCAACCTGTGCCAATGCCTCACCACCCTCACTGCAAACAACTTCCTCCTAACATCCAGTTTCAATCTCCCCTCTGCCAGTTTAAACACATTGCCCCTTGTTCTGTCATTACAAGACCTTGTCAATAGTCCCTCCCCAGCCTTTCTGTAGGCCCCCTTCAGATCCTGGAAGGCTACTCTAAGGTCTCCTGGAAGCCTTCTCTTCTCCAGGCTGCAGAGCCCAAATTCTTTCCTAAACATTCTCTTGTCTTTCCAAAACATCCTAATCTACTTAGTTTCTTGTACCTACCAATCCTCTGTCTGAAGCAGATTGTGTGGTGTCTGAAACTAAAAATATAATTAATTTTGTTTTACTTGTCTCTAATAAGCCTGGTACAACATATGCCTGCTTCTTACTTAGTGATACGATAAACTACTACAAACCTACAGGAGCTCACCTGTATACTATTCTTGTAATGATGAAAGAAAATGCAAATGACTGATTAATAAGGAAAACCTACACAACCCCCTTCTTTTACACAACAAAAATGCCTTTGATGCTTTTTTGTGTAGGCAAGACCCTACCCACCCCATCCTATACTACTATGTATTTAAAACAATGGCAATTTCAAACAGCAGCAGATACTGGAGTAGCTAACAGCAACTTGTCATGAGACCCTTACATTGACTGCAGTGTATTGAGCAGCTAGATTTAGCTGAGTGCCACCAGCCTCATTGTAAGAGGACAGTTTTTCACCACTTTGTACCTTGTATAGGTCATTTTCTCCAAAGCAATGTGCATCCTGACCATCTTGTCTCAGTCTGCAAAGAAGCTGAAGGTGGGAGACAAGAGTACAAATCCCAGTTCTTACATATTACTGCTCAGTAACTCTGAGTAATTTAAATCAAAAGAGTATAAAGCAAGGTGGAAGACTAGAAAAAGTCACAAGGCTAAATCAAAGTATACCAATTCATTATTCAGAGTTTCACTTCTAGCTGATAAAATAAGAACAGTAAATCGCTGCATCCTTACATCTAAGATGAAAACATTCCATTAACAAAACCATTGCCCCTTTTCAAACAATGAAGATGTCAGCAGGGGTATTCTAGTTTTATTCATTATCTAGACTATACTAGCACCTAAAAGACTCAGCTATAATCAGTATCACAGTAACAAATCATCCTTTTCCTGATATTTATTTACAACCTAAGGAAGAAGACCTGTATACGTGGCCACATGCAGACAGTTCTATGTTAATTCTGCTTATCCTCTGATCTGTCCAGGTATGAGTTAGCTGCGGTCCAAAAGCCATAAAGCCCCATGAATAAGTCACTGAGGAGACAGGTCTTGCTATCCCAAGCTAATTGCTGCACTAACAAGGCCACTCTGACAAACTTTGGGTCTGAGTAAAATTAAGTTTGTCTGTATCAGCAAAGAGATAAGAGAAACACTATTAATGCTATCAGGACTAACAAAGCTTTTTGTTGAAATGGAGTCTTTGCAGAAAAACTACATCACAAGAAAAACAGTTTTCACAGGAAAATATTCACTTATGACAAAATACAGAAGAGTTTTGGGTTGCAGGGCAAATGCAGGCTGGGCGAATATAGCCAGCAGATTGCAGGAGGTGATCCTGCTCCTCTGCTCAAACTGGTTGAGACACAACAGAATGCTGTGTTCAGTTCTGGACCCTACAGCACAAGAGATACAGAGAAACTCCAGCAAAGGGCCACAATGGACTGAAAAATATGAAGAAAGGTTGAGAAATCTGGGGCTATTTAGCTTCAAGAAAAGAAGGCTTAAAGGGAGACCTTATGAAGGGGTAATAACACCTGACAGGAGGCATAAAGAAGACAGAGATACTCTTCTCAATGCTGGCCAGTGAAAGGGTAAGAGGAAACAGACACAGGCTGAAATACGTTAAATTCCATGTAGGCATAATAATTTACATGAATTTTACTGTTAGGGTGATGAAACACTAGGAACAAATTTACCAAGGGATTCTTCATCCACAAAAGTACTGAAAGTACAAGAAATCTGCTGTAATTGACCCTGCTTTGAAGAGAGACACTAGACTCAACTTAGAAGAAATTCTTTCTAACCTCAATTAGTGTCCGATTCTGTAATTTTGTAATTTCTTGAAAATAAAAACTTTTAAAGAAAAGTAAACATAATTTATAGAAAAATTGTAGTCACTAAAGAAAAACACCACCAGAAGAAAATCCATTCTACACTAAGATAGCAATGAGCCTGATAACATTAGGTGCACCTTTTCTCTCCAATGCAAAGAAAGCTCAATAAGCTCCCACTACAACATCCAAAATTAGATGAGATTAATTCCAGCCTTCTTCACCAAATCATAATCAACACCCAGACTGCTGACAGGGAGTGAAACACATAGCAATCAAGGACATGTTATGTGGCAGCACATAGTGCTGCATATCCAGAGCTAACTAATTGGAGGAACACCATGCTAACAAGCGTAACACTGCTTCTGACACCCAAGTTAAGTCAGGTCTGTCTCTGTGACAGGGGTTTTAACTAAGTGGCTATGTTCTGGTGGTTTGCTCTGGTCTGTCACAGGCTAGGAGCCAATCTTCATTCTACACATTACCACAACAGAAGACAAAGCAGAAGATTGGCACTCCTTCCTGTGTGCAAAGACTTTGTGATGTATTAGTGTGAGATATGATATGCTCAGTGGTAGCAAAACTTAATGCCAGATCTACAGCCCTGCCCTGTGTTTAAGGACTTGATGTTCTGAAAAAGGGGGACACATCACCAGAGCTCACCTTGCGAGTCTCTTCTCAACAAAATCCTAACTTGATTATTAGTGGAAAATAGCTGATCACATTACTCACCAGCATGAGGAATCAGAGAGAGTAAAATCTGTGGCAGTTAGAACGCAGCTATACAGCTACTCATGCCTGCATAATCACATTAAGCATTTCCATTCATTTCTGCTTGTTAAAGTAATATGATGATTTTCTCCAGTTTCAAACATGGCAATGAGAGGAAGCTTTACTTTCCTCAGCCTGCTGTGCAGCTTTAGCGCCAAAGGCAACAGCTTTTTAATCCAAAGCAAGAGTTACAAGATAAAATACATTTACTAGCACAGGGGATAAAAAAAGAAATGAAAAGGGGAAATGGGCCCTTCTCACCTGCCCGTGTCTAACCATGTGAGCTAAATTAAAAACATACATTGTCAGTTGGAAACTCATTTGCGTGAAGAACTGTTGGCAAGTTTTGACAGTGTGCGGGCAGAGCAGGGTTACAGAGCTGTGTATCTTTCCCTTCCTCTTGGCTGCTCAGTAGTACAGAAGTGAGAGTTGAGGAGCGGTTTTACTGCAAGGCCAAACCAGCTTTTATGAACATAAGTCAAAGGATTCAAAGGACAGTGTGCAAAGGAGAGAGTCTGCTTTGGAGTCTGTTTATAACACAGAGCAGGACAGAATTTAGACATGGAACATAAGCTTGTGGCTCTCCCTCAGGGACTTCCTGCACAATGAAGGAGATGCTAATATTGAAACCCAGAGATTGAAATGTAATCACAAATGCAGGCACTTTCTCCTTCAGTCTGCTCAATCCTCTGCCCTTTCAATAGACAGAAGTTAACAGCAGTTTGCTCCGTTCTGCTGCCAGCTTTGTAATGGAGCATGCAGATAGGCATTGGGAGTGTTAAAGAATTAGACATGAATTAACAATGACCAATGCACCTTAGTTTAGTACTGCCAAAATTAGAGAGATTTTTCCCAGTGATGCCAATGGAAGCAGAACTACTGCCTGAATAGCAATGCTTTAGGTTGTATTCCTTTACTGTCAAGTACAAGCAGGATTTTAAAAAACTTGATTGATAATTAGTTTTTAATTCACCAGATCAGCTCATTCTTGCTAGTGACCACAATTTCACCCTGTTTTTCCTCACCACTGTGGCAGCATATTCATTCACTTGTCATGCAAGTTCCTTGAGCAAGCTGGACAGGCTGGAGAGATGGGCACAGTCCAATGCCATGGGTTTGAACAAGTCCAAGAGCAAGGTACTGCACTTTGGCCACAACAACTCCATGCAGTGCTACAGGTGGGGGACAGAGTGGCCAGAGAGCAACCAGACAGAGAGGGACCTCAGGATACTGGTTGACAGGTGACTGAACATGAGCCGGCAGTGTGCCCAGGTGGCACAAAAGGCCAATGACATCCTGGCCTGTACCAGGAATAGTGTATCCAGCAGGACTAGAGATGGAATTCTGCCCCTGTACACAGCATTGGTTATGCCACACTTTGAGTACTGTGTCCAGTTCTGGGCACCCCACATTGAGGTGCTTAAATGTGTCCAGAGAAGGGCAAGAAGGCTGGTGAGGGGACTGAAGCACAGCCCTACAAGGAGAGAATGAGGGAGCTGGGGTTGTTCAGCCTAGAGGAGGCTCAAGGGGGACCTCATTGTTGTCTACAGCTACCTGAAAAGAGGTTGTAGCCAGGTGGGGTTGGTCTCTTCTCCCAGGCAACCAGCAGGACACAGTCTCAAGCTGCACCAGGGCAGGTTTAGGCTGGATGTGAGGAAGAAGTCCTACACAGAAAGAATGATTGGCATTGGAACGGGCTTCCCAGGAAGGTGATGGAGTCATTATCCCTGGAGGTGCTTAAAAGGAGACTGAACGAGGCACTTAGTGCCATGGGTTAGTTAATTAGAAGCTGTTCAGTGACAGGTTGGACCTGATGATCTCAAAGATCTTTTCCAATCTGGTTAATTCTGTGATTTTCCTGAAAAATATTTTTAGACATAAACTGAAGAAAGATGAACTCCTCTTTACCCTGTATTTGTTACTCTCCCCTTGCATGTGCTCTCTTGCTGTCTATTATTGGCCTGATAATCACTTGCAAAAACACACAGAATGAACTCAGAGTTTTAGAGTATATTTACTGAACAGGTAGCCATGGTGAGGTTTATTGAGGATCATTTAAAGAGATTTGTTTTTTTCCATTGATTTTTTTCTTTCCCTAGAAATGACAGCCTTTGTCTCAAAAGCTGTACTGAGTTAGTCTCTGGGACGCAGTTCTAGCTCTTATATTTCTCAGCTATTTAGTTTAAGATGTAAGTGATCATTTGATTAGATGCTATGAGTTCTTTATATAAGGATTGAGAAAAAGGAATGTGGTTACAAGAGTAATGATTGATGTAAGCAGAACAACTGCCAATAAGGGATCCGAATTGATTTTTATTAGGTTTTTAGCAAGGGTTTCTTTAAGTTTCTGTAGGAATAGATATTAGCATTGGAGGGAACATATTATATATGAATATGTAGTCTAAGAATCTATAATCTCTCAGAGATGGCAAATAAAATTTACACAGCTAATTTAATTAGATAGGTGTAAAAAGATCTACCATATCCATATACTGAAAAGACATGAAGCAATATTCTTGTCTGAAAACAATATTCCATTTACATTTCAGTAGCCTTCCAGTATCTGAAGGGGGCCTACAGGAAGGCTGGGGAGGGACTATTGACAAGGTCTTGCAATGACAGGATGAGGGACAATGGGTTTAAATTGGCAGAGGGGATATTTGGACTGGATGTTAGGAGGAAGTTGTTTACAGTGAGGGTAGTGAGACACTGGCACAGGTTGCCCAGGGAGGTTGTGGCTGCTCCCTCCCTGGAGGGGTTCAAGGCCAGGTTGGAGGAGACCTTGAGTGACCTGTGCGAGTGGGAGGTGTCCCTGCCTATGGGAGGGGGTTGGAACTAGATGATCCTTGAGGTCCCTTCCAACCTTACCATTCTGTGATTCCATGATTCAGCCAAGAAATTGGGAACCCCCAGTTGATCTGAAAAAGTATTTTAGGAGAGTTATGAGATAATTGTTATATAAAAGGCAGGTATTACATAGAACTATTGTTGGCAATATTATTTAAGAGTGTTGTTCATACAATTGATTAAGTGAATAGACTAAGGATATAGACATGGGAGCCAACAAATAGAGGATTTTTAAATATTTTTCTTTTCCTTAGGAACTGACACTACATATTTCTCTACTACTTCTCAGGTAAATTACTCTTTCCATCCCTTCTCTTACATCATCAGTCCCACATAGTTAAGTACACCAAGATCAAAGCTAATAGCTGAAGGCTATTCTTCTTTTCATAACAATCTGCTGAACAACTGCAAAACTGCAAATTACCATGGAAAGAGGAATGAAATATATTCTTTCTTTTCCTCTCTTCCACTTTCCTTCCCTGACCATTTCTCAAAATTTCTTCACAGTGTAAGATGCTTGTAGAAATTGCCAGCATTAATTTGAGGGAGATGGAGAATGCTATTCTCAGACATACAAAACATGATGGTGGTATTCAGAACACTTTAAGAATAGCACTCTTATTAGTGAGGAAAAAGCTGAGTTGTGTCTTTCAGCTGCAACTGTTATTTGCCTGCTTGTGCAATCAGTTACTTTCCTGAAAATTCAAGTCAGTATTTGAAACAGGATTATTTATTGGTAATCAGTCAGAGAGAAAGCAGTAACCCACAACTGGCTGACACACAGAGTCTCCAGAATGCCTGGGTGTTTTCACTTCACACTTTTTTGGTAGCGTGGTGGAGCAGAAGACAGAGCTGAACAATATACTCTAGCAAACAGACAATTCTCTTTTTTAAAAATATTAAAATCAACAATAGCTACTGAACTACTTGGGAACTTTTTTCTCCTCTAATGCCTAGGTTCTCTTTATCCAGGTGCTTAACTCAGATGAGTAAGATTACACACGTACACAAAGATCTAAAGAATCTAAAACATCAGATTTTAGATGATCATAGGTGGAATACAAGAAGTAGAGATGCTGCTCTGTGGCAATTTTTGCAGTGTTGCTTCAGTTTAGAGCTTGGCTTCAGGGGGTTTACAGCAGCCAAGAGCAGTCAGCAGCAGGTTTTACAGTTAGTCTCAAAAGTTGGTTCAAGCTCACAATTTCCTGGACAGTACAAACCAAACACAAAAATAGTTTTGTGTTCCTTTCTAGACACAAGTGAAAATCTTACACAAACAGCTAGTAAGTGGGCTGGGTGGTCTATTCAAGGACCAGCACTTACATCCAATACAAAAAACTCTAACTCTCGAAACAGCAGTATTTGCTGCTTCAGCTGATGAACCAGGCCCTCAAATTGGGATCTATGACAGCTCCACATTTTCTGATTCCACAACACAGCATACACTGATTAATGTTTGCATACATTGACTAGACAAAAAACTTGCTCTGAGATCCAAGATAAACTGCCCTCCAAATTCCAAGAGATTCCCCATAAATATTACAGTTCCTATTTAAACTTGCCCTTAGCTGGAAGTATCTCTCTTAGCAGTACAAACCTCTCTGTCAAGGAGACAGCCACACTGATCACAGAATCACAGAATGTCAGGGGCTGGGAGGGACCTCCTAAGATCATCCAGTCCAACCCTCCTGCCAGAGCAGGATCACCTAGACCAGGTCACACAGGAATGCATCCAGGCAGGTTTTGATATTTTCAGAGAGGGAGATTCCACGACCTCTCTGGGCAGCCTACTCCAGTGTTCTGATAATTGGAGTTAATCCTACCGCCACCTTCAGCCCTCAACAGTAAAGTGAGCTACCCTTTCCTCATCAGATCTGAGATGGAATACATGATTAAAGTGCAAGATTAAGGCTGATCCTACCTATCAAAGCAGGTATTGACAAACATGATGCTTCTTGTCTTCTCAACACAAGTTATATCTCCTTGTCGAGACTGTAGCGTACCTGAGGAGCCTGTGAAGAAAAGCCAAAATGTGTTTGCCCTGCCACGTGTAGCTTTATGTTCCTCCAAGCAGTCTAAACAAGATCAGCATTTCAAAGACTGGTTGAGCAGTATAATACTGAAGGTTAATAAAAGCTTCAGCTGAACATGCAGTTGGGCTCACGGGTTCCATGGTGAGGCACAAAGGAAGCATTGTAGCAACCACTAACCTGTGAAATACAGAAACCCATTTCCAAGAATGACATTAGTATTAGCTGTGTTACAATACAATACTGGCTGCACTTGTGTCATGTCTACATTCACCTTACATCTGGGACTAAGATACCACAGTTCTTCTATCACCTAAAAACCCCTCACTAGCAAAGAGGAGGGATTAGGAAAAGAAGACCACAGGCTGAAATAAAAACAGATTTAATGAAATAGAATCATAGAATGGTAAGGTTGGAAGGGGCCTCAAAGATCATCTAGCTCCAACCCCCTGCCATAGGCAGGGACACCTCCCGCTAGTACAGGTCACTCAAGGTCTCCTCCAACCTGGCCTTGAACACCTCCAGGGAGGGAGCAGCCACAACCTCCCTGGGCAACCTGTGCCAGTGTCTCGCCACCCTCATTGGAAAGAACTTCCTCCTAACATCCAGTTTCAATCTCCCCTCTGCCAGTTTAAACTCATTGCCCTTTGTTCTGGCATTGCAAGACCTTGTCAATAGTCCCTCCCCAGCCTTCCTGTAGGCCCCCTTCAAATACTGGAAGGCTACTCTAAGGTCTCCTAGAAGCCTTCTCTTCTCCAGGCTGAAGAGCCTCAACTCTCGTAGCCTGTCCCTATAGCAGAGCTGCTCCAGCCCTCTGATCATCAATAGCCAAATTGATACCAATATGAAGTATATAAAGTTATACTCAGCCCAACAAATGTACAGCATCCACACTAAACAAGAAGGCAGTCCTGAAAAGCAGGAGGAAAAAAATGAGAATAGATGGGAATCCACATAGAAAGTCCTAACACAAAGCTCAACCTTCCTCAACAGACTTCACCACCTGAGCCTGGTATTTATGGTATGGGATACACCTGTGAGCCAACTTAAATCAGTTGTTCTGGCTGACTCAGAACCATTAATGGCTTGCAGCCTGTGATTTTGTTGTAGTGAAACCAGGACGTACCATCGCTCCTTTTAAAGGGTCCGAAGGAAGCAATGAAGCCCAAATCTGAGTCTCCTATGGAAGCAGTGGAAACTACACAAACATTTCCCTTGCTGAAGAGGGATACAATAAATGTCTTGGTTCAATCTATGCTGTATTCCTCATAGAGAAGGCGAGTTAGGTTGGATATTTTCTATTTGATCAGTCTCCACAAGGGGACAATGGCAGATGGGAAGGCCTTCATGTGAGGTGGCAGAGAAATTACCAGTGGCACCAGCGGTTCGTGATCATGACTTAAAATTCAAAAGACTCTACATGAGAATCGTACATTGACATCACACCCCTCACTGTGTGTGTCTTAAAAGCCATGATCTACAACACTACACAGACAGTGGTCACAGTACTGCAGCAGAAGAAACCGTAGAAACCAATGCAACTCAAAAAGCCTTACACTATTTTTCAGTCCTGTTTAGATTTGAGGGTAAATTCTGGAGCCTCTCCAACTGTAAATATGTGATTTGGTTGTGTGTTCTAAATGAGAATTTCCTAATTTTCTTTGATTGAATAAATAGAATCCCAAGAAAGGATAACTATTTCTACTTTATCACATTGTAAAATAGAAAAATGGAAGCATCTAAAAATTGTAATATTGCAATTTTTTTTTTTTTA
>VWYK01050521.1:3197-14321 GCA_013399775.1 Semnornis frantzii | reverse complement strand
CTGACAAGGTCTGGGAATGCCAGGACAAGGGGAATGGGTTTGGAGTGTCAGAGGGGAGATTGAAAGTGGATGTTAGGAGGAAGTTGTTTGCAGTGAGGGTGGTGAGACACTGGCACAGGTTGCCCAGGGAGGTTGTGGAGCACAGAATCACCCAATGGGATCTTTGATCTTTGATCACTTTGGGTGATTCAGTGCTCCACAACCTCCCTGGAGGTGTTAAAGGCCAGGCTGGATGAGGCCTTGAGTGCCCTGTGCTAGTGGGAGGTGTCCCTGCCTATGGCAGGAGGTTGGAACTGGCTGAGCTTTGAGGTCCCTTCCAACCTTCCCATTCTATGATTCCATGACTAAGCTGACTCAGTTTGTGGGCTGAAGCCAGGAGCAGTGCAAGAGGCTGAGATCTGCAGAGTAAATTGTTCTGTAATTCCCTCAGAGCTCTCAGTGCCTCAGCTCCCTGGAGGCTTGGAGCCCCCATTAAAAGCTGGAGGAGGATATGTTCAATAGTGACTAACAAGCTGCAGTGCTTGGAGCACTCAGGGGTGGTCCACGTGTCTGGATCAAGAGATGAAGATGAATTATTGGCCACACCCTGTGAGCTCTACTCAGCAAAGCCCTCATTAGCTTCCAAAGGTGAAGCCAGCCCTGGTGTCAACTTGCCAACCCAAACACAAACAGTTGGAGAGAGAAAGTGAATCTATCCTCAGGCTTCAGACCTCGTGCTTGGCAAAGATCACTTCCCTGGCCAGCAGAGAAGCAAAGCACTGAGAGGTGACTGGCTCAGGATCTCCACAAGTAAAGCATAAAACACAAGAAGTTAGTCACAGAATCTCAGAGTTGTTCTGGTTAAAAAAGCCCTCTAAGATCATTGACCATCAACCTAACACCAACATGGCCATGAAACCACATCCTAAAGTGCTATCTCCAGATGTTTCTTGAACCCCACCAGGGATGGGGACTGTACCATCTCCCTGGGCAGCCCGTGGCAATCCCTGACCACTCTTACAGCAAAGAAATTGTTCCTCATCTCCAACCTAACCTCCCCTGGCACAATTTCAGGCCATTTCCTCTCCTTCTATCACCTGATACTAGAGAGAGGAGACCAATCCCCACCTCACTGCAACCTCCTTTCAGGGAACTGTAGAGAGCAATGAAGTCTCCTCTCAGCCTCTTCTTTCCCAGACTGAACACCCCCAGCTCCCTCAGCTGCTCCTCCCCAGCCCTGTTCTCCAGACCCTTCCACAGCTTTGCTGTCCTTCTCTGGACCTGCTGTGGCAGAAGAGCTCCTTGGAGAACAAGGAGCCATGAGAAAGACACTGCAGAGGGCCTCTCAGGTGGCATTGCTCCTGGAAGATGTGTCAAAGCCACACCAGATGCAGCTCTCTCCATATCCTCACCTTACAGTTCCAGCTCACCTAACTGCTCCTGGCCACAGCATGCAAAGGATGGCTGCAAGAAAGAGTGGAGAGTGAGAAAGCCACAGAGGACATCACCCACAGAGGAAGGTGCTGACCAAGGCTTGCTGCATGCCCAGAAGCCAGAGATCTTGCTGCTGAGGCCATGTGAAAGCAGCCCTGGAAGCCAGGCAGCCTCTGGCACTGCTCACCCCTGCAAGACAAAATGTAGTGATGCAAGAAAGGACCATACCCTGCTGTCCTAGGGACTGAAATCTGCCCACTGGGTTTTGTTTGAAGAAAAAAACACCCAAACCAACCTGCTTTTGCACAACCTTTTCTTTTTTTTTCCTTCCTTTTGACCTAGTAGAAATAGAGCAAGGGCAGGAGAGGGCAAAAGCTTTGCAAAAGGCAGGGCTCCATCAACCACTACAAGATGAATTGCAGCATTTGCCCTGGTGTCCCTTGAAAGTCTGTTCCTTTCATTTCCCAAGGCCTGTGCTGCTGCAACATGAGGGTGCTGGAGAAGATGAAAAGGGCAGGCCTGCTGTTTGCCTTTCAGAAGGCACTGCCCTGACCCTGAGCAGCCAGCTTCACACGAGGGCAGAGCTTGTGCTCAGGCTTTGCTCCTGGAAGCCTGTTTGGGCAGCTCAGGGCAGCTGCAGGTCAGAAAGATGCAGCACTTGTGAGCAGCCAGGGTTTCATGCTGGGGTGCTGGCTGCTCCTCCTGCCTTGGCAGGTGCCTGACTGCAGGGTGAGAAGCAGCAAGAGGCAGATCAGTGTTGTGGGTCAGCATGGTTCTGCCTCTTGCTGCTTTCCCACAGCTTCTCCCAAGGGAAGTGATGGATTTCATCAGGCAGTTTTGAGACTCAGCTTGACAAGGCGCTGGGCCAGCTCATTTCAACTCTACTGTCACTTAGAAAGGTTGAACCAGACCATCCCTGGGGTCCCTTCCAACCTGGCATTCTGAGATTCTGTGAGGAAAGAGCCAGGCATCACTGGAGCCTGCTGGAGCTCTGTGAGGTTCTGTCCCAGCAAGGACAAAGCCACGGAGAACAGAACTGCTGACCCCACGGGCACTGTGCCAGGCCTGTGGTGCACACGAGGCAGCAGCCCCCTCCTAGAGTTGGGGCACCCCCACCCCCCTTTGCATCCACTCTCCACTGTGAGCCACCTCCATGGCTCTGGAAACTCTGGAATGCCAACTAACAAGTGGCAAAGCTCTCCCCCTCTCCTCCCTGCAGACACATCCATCACCTTTGCAGATGCTCTCTCACTGCTGTCCCAGAGATGAAAACAATGTCACCCTTGGGTCCCCTCTTCTGCACCTCCTTTGGGTCAGCCTGGCTTGGAGGGAGGCAGCTCTCACTGATGTGTCCCTGTGTTGCTCTCTGACTCCAAGTTCACAGTGCTGTGCAGGGGAAGCTGGCAGTGTTTCACCAGGACTACCTAGGGGAGGGTGCCAGGAGGGATTTATAACCCAGTTGTGTGAGATGGGCAAATACCCAGAGCCAACAACATTGATTTCATTTCTCTTCCTCTGTTTTTTACACACCCATACATATTCAACCATATAAAACTGTTCATCAGCTGCCTTCCCATTCTGTTAGCTTCTACTGTCCTGCTGGTTTTGGTTATTTCCAAAGCTCTTTGGCCCCACCATGGAATTAACCCTCCTGGGAGAAATATCCTTCTTTTTTCTCTCTAATTACTCAGCTCCTTCACCACAACATCTTCCACGTTCCTCAATGCTTTGGAACTGACACAGAAAATAGAGTTGAGTGCTATGGACAGAAGGAAGATATTTTTGCCCTCTTTTCCCAGGTGCCTCCCATTTCCCTACACCTTTTTGATCCCAGCTCTGTTGGGTAAGCCAAGCAGCAAGCCCAACCACATCGATCTTATGGCCAAATCTTGGCCAAGTCTTCCACACTGCTGAGCACAGAGAAGGGCTAAGTACAGAACAAGGCAAGCAAGATGCATCTCAGGTGACTTAGGAGACTCTCTTCACGTGAGCAGGGATTACTCATGAACCCAAAGAACAGCTTGAGGATGCCCTGGATGTCCACCCAGCCCTTCTTCCACATTTATGGGCACACAAAACCAAACCCAACCTCACTCACCTGCACAAGTTGGTGACACTGAGTGTTCAGGGACACCAGCAGTGTACATCTATACCTGCACTACTTAAGTACAACAGGCTGAATGGCCTTTTCCAGCCCCTCAGACTGGCCATAAGCTCTTTAGATGTGTACACAAACTCTCCCATCAGTGATGGCACACTGGGGCTTGTGGCTTTATGCACTGAGTGGGGACGTTTGTGACTACTCATTACCTAAGCAACCAAAGCAAATGCTTCCTAACCCTATGCCAAGACCCACCAAGAAGCCCCTGAAGGCAAGGGGAGGAGGAGGTATCTGATGGGCAGCACAGAACAGATACTGTAGCAGCAAGGACATGGCAAAGATAGTGAGGGCCACCCAGCCAAGACCTTTGCTTGCTGGGATTAAGTGGGTATGGGCTGCAGAGCAGAGAACATCAGGTTCCCCTCAGCTCTATTCCAAACATCTGAGTTCATGTGGGCACCTCAGCAGAGAACATCAGGTTCCCCTCAGCTCTATTCCAAACATCTGGGCTTAATATGGGCTCCTCAGCAGAGAACATCAGGTTCCCCCTAGCTCTATCCCAAACATCTGAGCTTATGTAGGCACCTCAGCAGAGAACATCAGGTTCCCCTCAGCTCTATTCCAAACATCTGAGCTTATGTGGGCACCTCAGCAGAGAACATCAGGTTCCCCCCAGCTCTATCCCAAACATCTGGGCTTATGTGGGCACCTCAGCAGAGAACATCAGGTTCCCCCCAGCTCTATCCCAAACATCTGGGCTTATGTGGGCACCTCAGCAGAGAACATCAGGTTCCCCCCAGCTCTATCCCAAACATCTGGGCTTATGTGGGCACCTCAGCAGAGAACATCAGGTTCCCCCCAGCTCTATCCCAAACATCTGGGCTTATGTGGGCACCTCAGCAGAGAACATCAGGTTCCCCCCAGCTCTATCCCAAACATCTGGGCTTATGTGGGCACCTCAGCAGAGAACATCAGGTTCCCCCCAGCTCTATCCCAAACATCTGGGCTTATGTGGGCACCTCAGCAGAGAACATCAGGTTCCCCCCAGCTCTATCCCAAACATCTGGGCTTATGTGGGCACCTCAGCAGAGAACATCAGGTTCCCCCCAGCTCTATCCCAAACATCTGGGCTTATGTGGGCACCTCAGCAGAGAACATCAGGTTCCCCCCAGCTCTATCCCAAACATCTGGGCTTATGTGGGCACCTCAGCAGAGAACATCAGGTTCCCCCAGCTCTTTCCCAAACATCTGGGCTTATGTAGGCACCTCAGCAGAGAACATCAGGTTCCCCCCAGCTCTTTCCCAAACATCTGGGCTTAATATGGGCTCCCCAGCAGAGAACATCAGGTTCCCCCCAGCTCTTTCCCAAACATCTGTGCTAAGCCATCTTCCAGTACTATTTGAAGTTGTGCTTTTCAGTCTGACTGAGAGAAATGAGGACTTTGAGGGTCAGAGACCCAGCAATAACACCAGAGAGAGGCCCAGCAGAGAAAAGCAAAGCATCCTTTATGGACAGTTTCATTGATTGCAATGGACTTTCTCCCCATAAACACTGTTCTCTATCCCCACCCACTCCCACAACATAACATGACACAGAGATCACTCCTCAGATGGCAAGGCATGGCTCAGCCATCTCCTGTTCCTCCAGAAGATAGAACTCAGAAAGGTTTTCCCTTTAAGCAGCCTCAAAGTTGGCTCTCAGCACTGCTGGCACGAATGAAAGGGATTTCAGTTCCCCCTCCTCCTAAATCCCTTCCCTTTCTGTTGCAAAGAAAAGGCAGAGGGTGACCAAGGGAAGAGCAAAGCAACTCTGCTGCTCTCACCACCCTCCTGCTTCTCTGCAGGGATGCAGGGTGGGCTGGAAGGGCTCGGGGCCATTGTAGTCCCTTGCCAGCCTCCCCAAGAGCCACGGTAAGCCCAGGAGCAGAGCTCGGAGCAGGTAGAGGTTGGGAGGGCAAGGCTGGGAGCACAGTGCTCCTGGAGGCGAGACACAGGCAGATCTCCCCCGACCCCAGCCAGCCCTCTCCGGGCAAAGAAAGCAGCTTCGTGTCTGTCCGCAGGCTCCCAGCCCGAAAAAGGCGGAAGGGGAGGGCAGTGGTGAAATAAAGTGATGCCCAACACAGCAGCCCCCGGGACCCATTCTGCATTCTTAAAACCCGCTGGGAGGGGTAGAAAAGCCTCTGGCATCCTTCCGCCGCCTGCCCGCACATCCCCACGCACCCAGCCAGCGCAGAAAGGCTTCTGTCCTGCTGGGCTCAGCCATGCCATGTCTGCAAGAGGCAGGGGTTACCTTGTTCCCAGAGCCTGAGCCGCCTTCGCTCTCCATCGCGGCCGGGAAGCTGCTCCCATTCATGCTCTAATCCCTGGGAACAGAGGCACGATTCACAGCCGCTCTTCACCCACCGGCGTGGGCTCCCCGCAGCAACCTCCTCCTCCTTCTCCTCCTCCTCCTCCTTCTCTCCTCCCTTTTTCCTCGTCTGTTGGGTCCGGATTTATTTATTTTATTTTATTTTGTTTGTTTGTTGGGTTCGGGTTTTTTTTTTCCCCCTGTATATTCTTTCTTAATCCCCGGCAGCAACCAAGCCACTCCTGCGCTGCCTCTGCCTCCTCGTTCCGCTCGCCCAGGAAAAGCGTTGGAGAGCTCCTTCCTCCTCCGCTGCCTCTGTGGACCTCCGGATCCCCAGGTCTGCCTCTCTGCAGCGTGGCGTTGAGGGAAAGAAAGAGAGTGAAAGAGGGAGGGAGTGTGCAAACAGGGAGGAGGAGGAGGCCAAGGGGGTGCGGGAGGAAGAAGGCAAGAGCGTGGCTGGCTGCTTTGTATCCAGAGCGGTGCCGACAGCCCCTTCCCTCCCCCCTGCCAGAGGAGGACCTGCGCTGCTAATGGTCTGTACCAATTTATTCCAGCCGGGCAGGGGCACTTCTCCCTGCGACGGGAGGAAAAGGCAGGGAAGGCTGCGCGGTGGCCCCTCGAGGAATTGGTTCCTGCTCTCCTCACTCCGCGGCATCGCCAGCCACAGGCTTGGGGAGATGCTCTCCCAGCTCGGCAAGGGAAAGGGAAGCGTGGGGCTGGCGAGGGCTGGGCGTGAGGGAAGGATCTGGCTGGAGAGGAGGCTCAGCAGCTCGCAGGGAAAAGCAGCGACGGTGTGGCAGGGGGAACGCAAGGCTCCCCTCCAGCCCTCTGCAGCCACACTTCAGCAGAAGCACCCTCGGCTCCTCGTCCTGCCTGCCTCCATGTCCAGGCTGGCGGTTCCCAGGCTGAGTCCCCCTCGGGCTTTGCAAGCAGTGGGCAGCACTCCATGCAGCTCCCCCTCTATCTGGCACTATGTCTTGCCGTGGTTCCACTCAGCCAGCCCTACCCGAAGAGCAAGACCTTCCCCCATGCCCACCCTGGCAGCTGCCTGAGGGTCTTGGCACTGGGATAAGGCCAGCAGGAATGTACCTTCCTCATGGGATGAAGGCTCTGGATGTGATTAGTGTTGCCTCTAATGTAAGCAATTGCACCAAGCCCAGTGGGCACACAGGGCTCTTCTATGACCTCTAACAGTGCAGCAGGACCCTAGGGAGACTCCTTTCCTTCTGGGGACTACCTGGAGGTCACAGGGCTGGAAGGGACTGAAGAGCAAAGACCTTATCTCCTGATACTGCCCTCTAATAGTTAACGCAGGCAGGGCTGACTCATGCTCAGCAGCAGATCTCTCTGAGATGGATGAACTCCACAGTACCTGTGTCTCTGAATGTCACACTCACTGCTGGACGACTCAGCCTGAGCCAAAAGTCAGTCCCAGGGTGGGGGCGAGCTGCCTTCTGTCTGTCCTGTCACTGCTGCCTGCTCACCTGCATCCAGCCAGCTCAGCTCCCCCTGTACACCATCATCTCCTCCACAGTGGACACGCACAGATCCACAGCTCCAGCTACTCCCTTGTTACAACCCCTCTTCCAGATCTGGAAAGGTTACAGTGCCATGGTAACCTGTAGGTACAGACAGATCTCTTTGTGTTTTACCAGAGGAGGAACAACAAAGGAAAAAAACACAACCTCACAGCTCCTCTGGAAAGCTTTGGTGCTCGGGGAGCTGAGGGTTGCAATGTGGAGCAGTCTCAGTGATCTTCACCACTGATTCCCATCATCTTCATTGGGCTTCTTGTTTCAGACCCAGAGCACTCAGTCCGCTGAGTTTTAACTTTGTGGCAGCATAGATGTCTGCTGGAAGTCAAAACATCACCCACAAGCCAACCAGCATCAAGCCACACTGGCAAATCCTAACTGCATCATCACAGTGCCTGCCTCCTGAACTGAGCAAAGCAGGCACCAAGCTGCTGCCTCAGGTGGAGCTTTGGACAAGATGACTTTTGAGGGACCCTTCCAACCCAATGCATTCTGTAATTCTGTGCATGGAGCTTTGTTGACACTGGCAAGGTCTGCTCTGGACAAACCAGGGAGGTGATGCCTCCAGGTCAGTGCTGAAGGAGTGTACACAAAAAGTGGTGCTCAAAAGGAAGGGCTTTGGAACAGCCTCTCCCCTCAAAGCTGCACCTACTCTGTGAAAGGAGGAGGATTTATAGATTCATAGAATGGTTTGGCTTGGGAGGAACCTCAAAGATCATCCTGTCATGGGCAGGGACACCTCCCACCAGCACAGGTTGCTTAAGGTCTCATCCAGCCTGGCCTTGAACACCTCCAGGGAGGTTGTGGAGCACAGAAGCTCCACAACTTCCGTGGAGGTGTTCAGTGATTCTGTGATTCTGTGCTCCACAACTTCCCTGGGCAACCTGTGCCAGTCTCTCCCCGCACTCACTCTCAACAATTTCTTCCTCATCTCCAGTCTCCATCTCCCCTCTTCCAGGGGACTTCCCTCAAAGCCATTTTCCCTCATCCTGTCACTCCTAGCCCTTGACAGAAGTCCCTCCCCAGCTCTCCTGGAGCCCCTTCAGCTACGGGCAGGCAGCTCTAAGGTCTCCCTAGAGCCTTCTCTTCTCCAGGCTGAACAATCCCAACTGTCTCAGCCTGTGCCTGTAGGGGAGGTTCTCTAACCCTCTGATCATCTTCATGCCCTCCTCTGCACCCACTCCAACAGTTCTATTTGCTTCTTGTGCTGGGGGCACCAGAGCTGGACACAGCTGATGACGATGATGAAGGAGGACTGGCAGTGCAGAATCCCTCATGCAGAGCTAAAGAGGCAGCTCAGCTGGGCTAGGCTCAGGCACCTCCTCTGCAGAACAAGGTACTTCTTGCCATCAAAGGCAGCATGGCCTGGTTTTGTCCTTGCTCTCCTTTTCTGCAAGGCACCTAGGGAGAGATCAGCTCCAAAGGCTACCTGCCTGGGAACGCTGTGCCAGCTCAGTTTCACTGAACCCTCAGTCTATTAGACATGCCTAATGTCCACTTACATCAAGAGGCTGGATTCAGACTCAGCACTTTCCCAGCATGTCCCAGGCCACCTGCTGGGATGGCATTCAGGAGATGGATGGGAAGGAAATGTCCCTGGGGTCCTAGAGCAAGAGATAGGGAAGGGCATATTCACTGACTATTGCAGGGCTGGGCAAGAGAGGGGAAAACAAAGGGAAGAGACATAAAAATGCTTCTATCACCAAATGGAAAGCTAAAACCTCAGAGGGGAGGAGGAGGTGTGCTGCACCTGAGATTTGCAAAGATGATGGGTGAGCAGAAGTATTTCAGGCTCAGCCCTGCATCCGTGTCTCTGAGGACTCACAAAGCTGAATGGCACTGGGACAAGTGTCAAAGAGGCTCAGGAGGGACACAGGCACATACAGAGAGTCATTACTGCATCCTTGCTCTGCCCTCATGACTAACAATTCCAGCCTGACTCACTCAGTGCTCCTCTCTGTGATCCCAGCAACAGCACAAGGGCACAGAGGCTCCTGCTCTGACAGGTCCAAGGTTGTCCCTTTGACCCTCAGCATGGCAACTTGTTTGCATGTTGGGTACAGAGTGTGCCACATTTGCCAGAGCCAGACTCCAGGAGAGGCCAAACCTTCCAGCAGGAGGGGTATGGCAGAAGAGACTCAGGCAGTTGAGAACACAGAGTCACAGACCTGTCAAGATACCTTTGAGATCAAGTCCAACCCTTTGCCTGAAGCTCACAATCCCACCACTAAGACACTGCCACTAAACCATGGCCTTAAGCACCACACACAGCCTTTAAATCATAAAATCATAGAATTCATAGAATCATAGAATGGTAAGGTTGGAAGGGACCTCAAAGCTCAGCCAGTTCCAACCCCCTGCCATGGGCAGGGACACCTCCCACTAGCACAGGTCACTCAAGGGCTTGTCCAACCTGGTCCTGAACACCTTCAGGGAGGTTGTGAAGCACAGAATAACCCAACGTGGTCAAAAATCACATTCTGTGCTTCTGTGCTCCACAACCTCCCTGGGCAACCTGTGCCAGTGTCTCACCACCCTCACTGCAAACAGCTTCCTCCTAACTTCCACTTTCAATCTCCCCTCTGACACTTCAAACCCATTCCCCTTGTCCTGGCATTCCCTTGTCAATAGTCCCTCCCCAGCCTTCCTGTAGCCCCCTTCAGATCCTGCAAGGCCACTCCAAGCTCTCCTGGAAGCCTTCTCTTCTCCAGGCTGAAGATCCCCAACTCTATTTTCAGCTAGAAAAACTCTCTGAGATCACTGAGTCCAATCATCAACCCAACCCCACCACGGCCGCTAAACCATGTCCTGAAGTGCCAAGGCCACAGGTTTCCGGAACACCTCCAGGGATGAGGACTCCACCACCTCCCTGGGCAGCCTATTCCAGTTCCCGGCCACTACTGCAGCAAAGAAATTGTTCCTCATCTCCAATCTAAACCTCCTCTAGCACAAATTCAGGACATCTTTTTCTTCTTCTGTCTCTTGATACTAGGGAGCAGACCCCAAGCCCCACCTCACTGTAACTTTCCAGGGAGCTGCAGAGTGCAATGAGGTCTCCTCTCAGCCTCCTCTTCTCCACATTAAGCTCCCTCAGCTGCTCCTCCCCAGCCCTGTTCTCCAGCCCCTTCCCCAGCTTTTTGTTGCCCTTTTGCACCACTTCCCTGGGCAGCCTCTCTGCCGTGCTTGGTGATCCTCCCAGAGGCTCTGGGGCTGCAGGGGGTTAGGCTGATGTTTGCCTGGACTCCAGGGTGCTCCGCAGAGGATGCCAGTCTGAAGCAGGCAGCAGGGCTGTTGACAGCAGTGTATATAAACAGAGCAGCATTTCCACCCTCCCTCCCCCTTCTTATTATAGCACAGAACACCCCGAGTAAAGCACACAACACCACACAACAAGGCACTGTCAAAGGAAAACAAAGCCCCGAGCGTGCACACACACACACACACACACACACAATATTCTTCTGGAGGACCTAGCAGATATTCAATACCTTAAATGTCAGTTCTTAAATATTAATGCTCTGCTCCTGGCCAGGTTTATGTAAGGTTTGTTACCACAGGACTGGAGGCAACCCAAAACCTCAGCTAGATGCTCACAGCCTGATGCATGCTGCCCCTGCCCCAGCCATGCCAGGGCCTACTCCTCAACTCCTTGACTGTGCTCCGTCTCCCTGTTGCATACTCCAAAGCCAGGCACAGCAGCAGGGCAGGGGCAGACACACTCCCACCAG
>VWYK01050520.1:39312-85152 GCA_013399775.1 Semnornis frantzii | reverse complement strand
CCGCGATAGCCGCGGGTGAGGGTGTGATAAGCCGTTGGTCCGCCACCGGAGCGCGTTCCCGCCGTCACGGCATCCAGCCCCCTGCTTCAGAAGCGCCTCTCACCCCCCGCAGCGTCCCGACTCCAGCCAGAGTTCTCCCGGCGCCCTTCTCCGTCGGCCGCCCCTCACTACCCACCGCCCCCTGCCGCCGCAGCCCCGCGCGCACTGCAGGGTGGCCGCCACCCGGACCGGCCCCGGTCCCGTCCGCCAGGTCGGGCTCCGCCAGACCCCACGCCCCGGGGCCGTTGGGCCCTAGAGACCGCTTGCCCCCTCCCATCCGCCTCACGGACCCACCGGGCAACGGTACCGGACCAGGAAACCGCTCGGCTCACGGCAGAACTCGGGGGCGGTGCCGAGCGAGGCTGGCAGTGCTGCCGACTGGCACGGCAGGACGAGGCCGCACCGAGGATTTCTGTGGCTATGCGATACCAGCCGTGCGCGGGCGGAGACAGCCGCGGAGCGGGGTTTGGTATCGCAGCTCCGCACGGGGCCGATGCCGGCAGCGGCTGCCCTGTACCCGCACGCATTCTGCGCAGCCTGCCCCTGGGGGGAGAGCAGCTGCCGGCAGGATCTAGGGTGCTGGGTCTGGAAGCCCCTGGGCCTTTTGCACCGTGCCGGTCGGAGTGGGAAAAAATACCGCGGCTACCCCGCGGAAGATGTTTGTGAAGGACACTTTCAATGAATAAATTGAAGCAGCACTGAAGATGTGAGGGATGGAGGACAGGAGAGGGTAGAGGATGAGCACTGGAAGTCAGTCCCTTTGAGAAAGGGGTGGAAGGGAAACTACTTGGTGTAAAGGCAGGTAGGTACCTGATGAGCCCAAGCCAAGCAATTCTGCCATCTCCCACCATGAGAAAAGGGTGTGAGTCCACAAGCTGAAATAAAATCTTGTGAAGATTGTGGCATGGATTTATGCCTCACTGGTGTTTTGAAATGAAGGCTGTATACTTACATGCCTTTAGCCTTTCCAGGCTGCATTTTTCACCTCTCTCACATTTCTAAGCTTTTTTTCTACACTTCTTTGCACCAGGAAAACACTGTTTCCACCTGCTTCTTGAAGTTGAAAATGCAGCTTGGGACAAAAGCTGCTTGTTCATAGCACACATGATACATTTTTCTCTGGGGTCAAAGACTATCCCAACAGGATATGAAAGCCTGTTGAGGATTATCAACAGAGCAAGTTACCAAGCCTACAGCTGAAGATGGGAAAGGAAAATATCCAGAACACAAGGAAAGTGAAGTACACACAAAAGTACAGGCACCAGGAATGTGACAGGGTAAACACAGCTGCAGGCACTGCCAGCAGCTCAGAAGGATTTCGTGTTTTCTCCATTCTACAAGGTCGAAGGTGACAATCATGGTAAATTTTCTTCCTGGCCAATACATGACCCCACTGTAGTCCATGAATTATGTATCATGATCCTCATACAGTTGATCATTTCTGGATGAACTGAAGTATGTCCTTGAAAAAGATCAAGTCCTTCCTCACAGATAATGACACAAAGGCAGTGGTACAGAGTCAAATCATAACTACACCTGGCTGATTCACCCTGTTCCTGACAGGGGCAAACACTGAATGTCTAGAAAAGATGATAAAAACAGGCCAGGCATGGAGTGACACCTCCTTGAATGCTCTCCTAGCTCATAGTGATTTGTGGTTCAGAGGCACACTGTGACAGAGGTGTTGGCTTTGTGGTTAATAACCTTTGATGGATTTCTCTTACTTGCAACTTCCATCCACTATATATTCACAGTCATGAAATTTAAGGCCATGGAGGACCATTAATTCTGCCCACTTAGATATGACAGGAAACTTCACACAGGCCTCTGGCAATCTGTTACACGAATTCTAACATATTGGGGAAACTGCCACTCTTCCCTCTTTACAGCATTTTCCTTACTGCATTTTTAGTTTACCATCCCCAGGCTACTCTAGCTACACCACAACTGTGACAGTTAATCTGTTGGCCTGTAAGACACAAGTTGTGCCTTCCATAGTGCCTCATGTCACTTCAGAATGCAGAGTTTTGATCAGTAAACCAGCATCTTCAGTTTGTGAACTTAGCAGTTTCCTGCCTTGCCTTTCCCAGAGCTGCATTAACAAAGAGCTTTGTCTTTCATTTTCCTCCCAAGAACACAAGATACTCTTTAAGAGCAGTGCTGCATCACTGTCTTACACGCACTGCCACCTGCAGTGACTTAGGAAACAATGACCCATTCTGATTTTCTGGTTGACACCTTTTTTGTTTAAATGACAGGCCAGCAAATCTCACTGTCCTGTCCCTTGATTCTCTTTCTTCTCTAATGAGGGCTCACTAACAATTCTAGCTTGGCCCATGTAATTTTAAAGTTACCTCTGTAGCAGCTTGTTTTATGTAACAGATATCCCCAACTGCCACATCCCCTACAGTTTTCAGTACCATTACCAAAGAGAAATTTCCTGACGGTTAACTTACCACATCTTTGACATTGTTAACTTTCAACAGGACCCTGCTTTACCCCATGCATCCTAGCAGACCACTTGCATTGCTCACATAGCTTCCTGCAGCATCCGCAGCATCCACTGCCAGTCCTCCCAAATATATGATCCAGAACAATTCAGGGAATTCTCCTTGGATATTAACACCACATCAAAACTTGCATTTACAAGCTATGCTGCCTCTCAGGCACCACAAGGCTGTTTCACTTTTCCTTGAAGACAACAAACACCCTGCCCCCACGGGGGCCCCCAAGCACCCCTCCGCTCTGCTCTTCAAGCCCCTTACCCACAGTGCAGCCTCAACCAGCTCAATGCCATGGAAGGGCCTGCAGACAGCTGTCAGCTCAGCTCAGCCTGGCCGAGGTGACACAATGGAGGCCCTGCCTTTGGCCAGAAGGCAGGCAAGAAATTCTCAAGCAAACACCCTTTCTCCCCTTTCTTGTAACCCTCTGATAGCCAAAATGGGAGGATCTGCACTATAGCTGGTGTCTGCAGGATGTGCTGTGTATGGATCAGAGGCCCATTCAGTACTCCAGCAGTCTCCATCTGAAGGATCTAAAGTAATCTACACTCTTCTTTATAGCTTCATCTCTAATAGAACATATTTTACATGACAACTTACAGTTTTGAGTGCCTGCTCTACTGGGCTCATAATAGATCAGCACCTCCTCATACAAAACCATCCCTCATAACGAGAAGCTTCCTAGTTAGCTTCTCTTGTTCTCACTCCCTGAAAGTTTGCTTAGCAACACACATGCAGCCCAATAAGACAGAGATTTGACTTCTTCCCCTGTAAATATCATCAAGACATCTCTCTTTAAACAATTCTTGAGGTTTCTGTCCAGTTTGAAACAGTGATCCAGACTTGGAACACTTCTTTTGAAGCTTTTCTCTCAGCATCTCTTTTGATGCTGACTCCTTGTGAGCATGGCAAACAGTGCTTATGCAGCCACAAATGGAGTCAGTCACCTTTTCTGGCTCAGCACCAAAGTTCACATCAAGGCTTTGGCCTGGAAAGCTGAAAGCTTTGCAATAAAAAGCTTGCTGGGGTCCTGGTGGATAACGAGTTAAACATAAGCCAAGGGCAACCCCCTGGAGTGAAGGCAGCCAGCCAGCAGCATCCTGGGCTGCATGAGTGTGATGCTAGGACCTTGCAGGCAGTGCTCCAATGACAGCAGCACAGCTGAGGTTAACTTTGTTGCAGCACACAGCTCCCATACACTGTCCCTTTGCACTGCTCAGCAGCAGTTCAACACAAAGTTGACTCTACAGCTTGTTTTATATCCCCCCAGATGCTATAGTTTGCAAGTAAGCACACAAATTTGCCTGGAAAGAAACTTATTTATTTTTAAAAAACAACCAAACAACAACTGAAAAAAAAACCAAAAAAACAAAACTTCCCCCCCAGAAACAGCCTCTCTCTGTAGCCTGTGAGCAGGGCTCGGAAAGTCTTAACTCCTCCCTTCACCTCACATGCCCTCCACCCACGGCAAGGCTGGGAAGGGGATGGAAAGTGCCAAGTGTTAAGGTGCTGAGAAGCTCGCAATGTTTCTAGTTTCTCAAGTGCTGTTGGCCTGTTCCTGCTCGAAGAGGGCCATGGCTAAATGCGAGCGGGACGCAAGTCCTTCCAGGTTACTGAGCACGCAGCGGTGGTACAGCTCCTCGCTGAACCGGGGGTTGCAGCTCCTCAGAGCGTATTTCTGCACCAACCCTGGCTCCACAGCCCTGAACAGGTGCAGACCAGAATAGTGGAGGAAGACATCAAATACCTCCATGCTCTCCAGCACCTCATCTTGGTCTAGGATGTCAGCCGCTAGCTTGGTCCGCGCTGTCATGTAGTCAGAGTTGTAGAAGCAGGCCTCAGCGAAGGAGCGCCTGTCGAAGTGCCCATCCCGCAGGAAGTCTGTGCCAGAGGACGCAGCCTGCTCTCCACGGTACACCAGCGCGGGGTTGAACTCTTGGAAGTGCACTGGGAAAAAGACCTGCCAGTTGCTGATGGTATTCATGCGGCAGCGGTTCAGGAACTCCATATTGATCTCTGTCCAGACGCTGGCCAGGAAGAAGAGTGTATCCACAGGGTGCTTCTTTGACACTATGTCCATGAGCTTCACTTGTGACGGCACCTCTGTTTTAACACTAATCCAGGGGATTTTAACTTCTGCATAGCGTTTCTCTAGCTCTCCTACCATGGCTTTGACTCCAGCAAAAACATCCACCTGACTGACTCGCTGGGCATCGTAGGGGTGGTAGATGAAAAGCAAAGTCAGCAAGGCATTATCATGTGTGTCCAGTGTGTTCATAGCAAACATATCCAGGAAGTTTGCCACAAAATCCAGGTCCTGCACTGTCAGGGGAAGCACCAGCTGTACCCGTGTGGCCTCAGTCACGTATGGCATAGGAATAATTTCCACCTTACTTAGGGGCCGCACCAAACTGACTCGTTTGGCCAGAACGTGGCTGTGGCCTTTCTGGGTGACTGCCTCCAGCAGCAGGTCCAGTGTATACTCCATGCCCCGTGTGGGGTCAAAGCGCCGGTAGCCGTTCAGCAGCTGCCGCTTGCTGAAGCGGAGCAGCGGCTGGTAACGACGGTTCAGCTGCTCCAGCGCAGAGTCAATTATCTCAGTGACATCTGCTTTGCTGGCTCCAGAGAGCTCACACTTCGGGGAGCCATCAGGGCAGGAGAAGAGATGCTGTTCAGTGAAGTAGTCCCAGCTGATTACCTCAAAGCGTGACTTTGGAAGAAATGGGGCATTAATGCCCACTGGCCAGGTCAAGCCTGCCTCACCTGCAGGGGTCAGTGAGGTCAAGTTCCTGATCTGCATCTGTGCAAAGAGAGAAGGCACACTAATACCTATGGCTTCTCAGAGGCCATCTCCCACCCAGTTCCACCAGCCAGGGCTCAGGCCATCAGCAGTTTGGAGACAGCCTGGGCAGCTAGGCTGCCATATCCTGGATCATAAATGTCACGCTCAGCATAAAGGGGGAAGCTTGCTGAGCATGGGGACTGCTACTGCTCCCATTCCTTCTTGTCCCGCTTCTCCCTGTCCCTGGAGGGGCTCATTTACCATTCTGCTCCTGACAACTGCCTTCCTGTTTGCTGTGACTGCAACACATTCAGGGGGCTGAATATATACAGGCACTGCTATGAGTTCAGCTACGTCATTAGATCTGTTTATTTGCACCTACAAATCTCTTCTCCTTTCCTGATCCCCCTTCTTGGTGGGGAGAGGTCTTCAGGTGACAGAGCAACTGCTGTGGTTTAGCCCAAATACATGGACAACCACCCAGAACTGTACCATGGTAGCATCACACCATCAGTCTTGGGTGACACAGCCTCAGAAGTACTATTTCTCAGGTGCAGGACTATATCCTGTGTCTGACTGGCAGTCACCTACAAACAGAAGCAGTAGTCTTTCTCCAATGTCTTGGAAGAAAAACAAAGGTGTTTGGTGGAGAAGCTTTTGCAGATATCCCTCACCACATACCTGGAGGTCCTGGATCTCCTGGTAGGCCCTGTCCAGCTGGATCCTGCTGAAGCGCTTGTGCAGCCGGTACATCAAGGTCATGTCGGACACAGGGTGCACAGATAGAGCTGCCTGGAACTCCTCTTCCTCCTCCTTCTCCGGCTCAGTATTTTTGGCTAATTCATAGGTGTGGTAATGCTGGCCCTGAAGTGGACAAGAAAGACTGACATGGAAGTCGAGCTCACAGAGAAGCCTTCCTTCACTCCAGACATGCATCGAGTCCCTCTTGCCATGCAGACTGCAGTGCCCAAAGGTGAAAACATAACAGCTGCATCCCCTAACTCTACCTCCCATACTACATGCCCACTTGCTTCTTGGTAGCACAGTACACTTTATTCAACCTTCAAAAACCTGTGAATCAGCAGCTGCTCCTAGGCTGAAATCTAAATACTGTACATGCCCTGACCCTTGATGTCTCAGCTTTGCTTATGGGCCCCTCTCCAGCACTGCCACACCATAGCCCCTTCTTGCCCTGCAACAGGTCCTCCTTCTTCAAGCTCAGGGCAGAGGCTCACAGAAAAGTCCTTTTGGTACCATGCAGTGGACAAGCAAGAGCAGTTTCTGTGAGGCTGAACTAGCACCCAGCCCTGAGAAGGGAAGTAATACCTGGAGCTGGGAAACGCAAGTGATGCCAAGGAAATCGATGATGCACCGCCCCAGCCACTCATCTGGCCGCACGCTGAGGATCTCATTGCGACAGCTGTCCAGGTGTGGATGGAGCTTCAGCAGCAGGCTGCGGGAGATCAGGTAGCCAAAGCCACCGTGACAGTAACGTGCCTGCTCATCCCCCCCAATGAACTCCTCCGCTCGTCCCAGGTAGACATCTTGGTTAATACTCAGGTGTGTCACCAGAGCCTTGACCTGTTCAGCCTGGGCATAGGTATCATCCTGCATGATGTAGAACCAATCATAATCAGATCCGAAGTGCTGATGGATGTAGTGCATGGTCTCATACATAAGCCAAATGGGACGCTCATCCCCATGGGCCACCAGCACCATGCCATGAGGCACCTTGGCGCTGCGCAGTCCCGTGAAGTACAGCAGCCGTGGGAAGTGATGGGCCACGGTCTTGTTCACAGCTACTGCCAGTGTGTTCAGGGTAGCCTTGGAGGTCAGCACAGCCACAAACAGTCTCTCATGGAAGCCTAGCTCTGTCTGGATGTAGCGGGTTCTGTAAATGAAGGACATAGCTATGTGACAAACAGATGGATGACAACAATCAAGGATTATCACAGAATGCCAGGTTAGAAGGGACGGAGAGGATCATCTGGTCCAACCTTTCTTGGGGCAAACACTGTCCAAACAAACTGGCCCAGCTGCTGTCCAGCCTGTCAGCTAAATCCAGTAAACTTCTTTGACACTTGTTTTGCAGCCCCTTAAGATACCAATCTTAGCCTTTGCCTTTTTGCACCATGCTGTTGGTACATAAGTATTTCTACATTACATTCCACCGTCTGTTAGCTCACGGGAAGATTCAGAACCCCAAACACCTCCCCCAGGTGGTTATTTCCCAAATAAAAGCTTCGCTAAAAGAACAGATGTTACCTGAGCACTTTTTTGTAAGGCTTGTTGGGATCTCTGTAGTACGGGACGATACGAGGCCTGAAGTCCTCATGGCCTGGACCCGGCCCTCCATCTGCCTCCTCCGGACGGGCTCCGCCGGCGAGGGGCCCGGCTCGGCCCGGCGGCCCAGAGCACTGCTCCTCGCCTCCGCTCTGGCTCCATGAGGCTCGCAGCAGGCTCAGGCTGCAGCCGAGAGAGAGGCCCAGGACAAGCGGCAGCACGGGTCGCAGCGCAGCCAGCAGCGCGGCCAGGCGCATGGCGGTACTGGGGCCGGCGGAGCCCCGGTGGGACGGCGTCCAGCCGCGGGGCACTGCGGTCCGATTTGGGCGGGTGGAGGCTGCCGCAGGCCCGCTATGCCCGCTGCGGGCTGACGATGCAGTTCCGACGCTCGGGGAGCCAGTGGCCACGGGACATGGCCAGCGCGAGGCGATCGGGACAGGCCGTGGCGGGCGAGAATATCGTAGTCCCCGTGGGGCCGCGTAGCATCCCCCTCCGCCGGCCCGAGCAGGTCACCAGCCCCGACGATCGCTCAGCTGCAGGCAGCGTGGCCCTTCTGCCCACAGGCCGGCGGCAGGGGCCGAGGCAGCCCAGCGTTCCGGGCTGGAGCCGCAGCAGCGGTAACAGCAGCTCCCACCCGGTCACGATCCCGCCGTTGCCACCTCAGCCGCCCCATGGCGACCCTCGCGCGCTTCCGCTTCCGCTTTCCGCTCTATAGCGCAGCGGACGCTCTACCAGACAGAGGGGCAGCCTCTATGGTATTGCTCGGCATTCTCGCAGTTCTCCGGGGGAGGGACCTGAGGCCGGGCCTCGCGCCAGAGGCGCGATGCAGGCCGGAACACGCTGTGCACGCCGGGAGCGCAGTGCCTAGAAGCCGGCGTTAGGGGCGCGGACTCCAGCTTCCAGAGCCGCCCGGCCGCCCGGCGCGGGTGACGCTCAGCCCTCCGATTGGCCACGGCTCCGGAGGGGCGGGGCATGCGCACGCGGTAGCAGCTGTCCTGTTGCGACAGAAGGAAAGCGCGGAGCAGCCGGTGCGATCCGAGCGGGCGGCGCAGGCCGGGGCGGGCGGCGCGGAGGAGAAGGACTTGGACTAGNCGGCCCGGCGGCGCCGCGTGCTCTGGGCCGGGGGGCTCGCGGGGCCGCCGAGGCGGGGAACTGGGGCGGCCCGGATCGGCGCGGCCTAATGGCGCCTGTTGCATCTCCGCCGCAGCCCCTCCGCCGCGCCATGCCCTCCGACCTGGCTAAGAAGAAGGCGGCAAAGAAGAAGGAGGCGGCCAAGGCCCGGCAGCGGCCGCGCCGTGCGGCGGAGGAGAACGGCGATGCCGGGTCGGAGCCGCAGGAGGTCCGGCCCCCAGAGGCCAACGGAACGTTGTTGCCAGGTGAGAGGTGGCCCCGCTGTGCCGGCGGTGTCTGGCTTGCGTCCGTGTGCTCCGCAGGGGACGGCGCTGCCACTGCCCCAGCTAGTGCCGACGATGGGGTCAGCCCAGGTGCGTTACCGTGCTGGGAGTGACCAGCCAGGGCTGTTCGTGTACGGGACGGTACACACTTACTTGTGCCCATCGCTTCGTAAATGGGGGTATCTGTGCGCGTCTTCTGATGAGCTACCCGGGGGACTAACCGCAAGGTCGGATGTGGGGCCACCAGACATCTCTAGCCGGTCACAGTGGCTCTCCGGGTTCGGAGCTGGAGGGTCCCCACTGCCCTTGCTTGAGGCTTGCAGGTGTTGGTTGTGCCCAGTCTCTCTGAAACAGGTACGGTCCCTGTCTTCTAGTACTTGATGTCCACACCGGTGTGTTTTTTTTAGGTCGTTTCTTTTAATCCTGTGAGAGTGTCTGAATTGTTATTGACATTGCTGCTGAGCCCCTGTTTATCTGCCTCTCTGGGACATGTGTGGCTCGCAGGCACATGAGCCCGGCTGCTTTACTGAGTGGTTTTGACAACAAAGAGCTGCTGAGCCCCTTGAAGGAAGCAGGCCCGGAACTGCTTATGGACAGTGTTGAGTTTTGTCCTTTCTCCAGCCCACCCGCAGCCGCGGAGCACAGGCGCTTTCCTGGGCTCAGCCCACATTGCGTCGCTTTCAGGACTGTCGGTGCGTGGCGCAGATCACGGGCAGTCGCAGGCTAGACCGGGGCTGATCTCCGGGGACCTTCTTGGGCGCTGGCGCGAGGCCGCGGGACTCGGGCCGCCGGCAGCCCCCGGGCCTGGCGCCCCTCGGACCGAGCTGGCCAATCGCCGGCCGCTCCCGCGGGTCATTTGCATTCCGCTTTGCTATTGGCGGAGCATGGCGGGGCCGAGCCGCGGGCAGGGGCGCAGGGAGGAGGGCGCGGAACGGCGGCTCCCTGGGAAGCGGGCACCGGCCGGTGGGGATCTGCCTGGTTCGCTTGGCCCTTCACTGATCTGCGTGCTCTGCCCGTGCTGCCAGAGCGGCGCCTGTGGGCTAAGGGGCGTTTGCCTCCATAATGACAGGTTTGGGACAGCGGTGGCCCAGGTCGGGGACACCTGAATTCGATCAGCAGTGGTGGGCCCCCACTTGCTAGCATCATCCCTCTGTACTGGGGGCACTGGCGAGGCAGCCACAGCTTGAATCCTGGGGTGAGTTTTGGGCCTGTAACACCAAGAAGGACTTTGAGGGGCCAGGGCAACAAAGTTGGTGAAGGGTCTGGAGAATAGATCTGGTAAGGAGCAGCTGAGAGACCTGGGGTTGTTCAGCCTGGAGAAAAAGAGGCTGAGGAAAGACCTCATGGCTCTCTACAACTCCCTGAAAGGAGTTTGGAGCTGGGTGGAGGTTAGTCTCTTCTCCCAATGAACAAGCACTAAAAGACGTGAAGAAACAGCCTCAAGTTGTGCCAGGGGCACGTTAAGTTGAACATGAGGAACAATTTCTTCCCTGAAAGAAGTGGAGTCCCCATCCCTCAAGCCATGGAGATGTGGTGCCAAGGAACATGGTTTAGTGGTGATCCGATAGTGTTGGATTAATGGTTTGACTCCATGATCTTAAAACTCTTTTCCAGCCTAAACAGTTCCATGATTCTCTTAACAGTGATTTTGCCAAGTGAGTGGTTCTGCCAGGAGTGCTGGTTGTGGACAGTCCTGTGGACAGTCAGGCTGTTCCTCACTGACTTTAATATAAATGCTCTGAACACTTGGGTTCTGAGTAGCTGGGGCACTGTGGAGACCCTCACTGCCATTTTCATATTCGAATATAAGTGTCTCACCAAGAAATGAAAACTGGGCTGTCACTCAGGGCTGCAACACAAGGTCAGCATGACAGGGAAGGTTTGGTTATGCTGTAGGAGGAAAGAGAGATGTGATTGTGAAGATGTTAGCTTCTCAAAAAATTAGGAGGACATGTTCCAGTGCTGCTGCCTCTTTCCTTCTCTCCATTTTCCCTTTATTTTCTAGGCAGATTTTCTTTGGCCAGCTTTTTCCTTAAGTCTGCAAGCAATACTTTTCAAAGCTCTTTTCCCACTCTAGTCCTTCCAGCAGTTGAGAGTTAGTTCCATCGCACCTGGATACCAGGCTAGCTGTCTTGGCTGCTCACTTAGTTCTAACTCAGATTTTATTTAGGGAGCAGGCGGAAGCTGTTAGATCATAAATGTTCATCTCCTAAGCCAAAAAGTTGAGTTGCCTTTGCAGCTCCTCAACATGTCCTGGAAACTGGGACCTAAGAGTTGTTATTCTGGTCCTGGACTTTTCGGTACCAGGGCTTATGGCTTCCCTTGTATTTGTAAGTCACTGACACTTCTGTCTCTGCTTGCAGAGGTGGATGCTCTTACCAAGGAACTGGAGGACTTTGAATTAAAGAAAGCTGCCGCCCGTGCTGTGACAGGAGTGCTGGCCTCCCATCCCAACAGCACCGATGTGCACATCATCAACCTCTCACTGACTTTCCACGGCCAGGAGCTGCTGAGTGACACAAAACTTGAGCTGAACTCAGGGAGACGCTATGGCCTGATCGGACTGAATGGGATTGGTGAGCTGGGGGGCAGAGACATGGGCTTCCTGGGGCTCAGCAGAGATGCTGTGGTGCTGAGCAACTGGGCAGATGCAGGTGGTAAATGCTGGAAACTAGAAAGAAGGCTCTTAGACATGGCTGGAACACAGCAGTTCCCGTTTTCCATCTCCCCACCCAGGAAGAGGAATTGTCAGGATTGCTGGTAGAAGTATGAGCTGGGAGAGGTGTCTGGGATCTGTTACTCCAATTCCTGTTTGCAGAATTTGTTTAGTGGCATCAATAAACCCACTTCTGATACTATTGGTCAAAGACCTTGCACATTATGAAGGAGCAGGGGCGTTGTGGTTTGAATGGGAAAAGATCTGTACAGCCCTTGGAGAAGGTTGATGCTTTGCATGGAGAGGTGCAGAATGTGGGTGTAACTGAAGAAAAGCTGCTCAGTGGGCTGTCTAGTGACAGTGTGTTACTTTCCTTTGTGTTAGGAGTCTTCAAAGTCTGGAGTCCTGGTAACTGATGTCAGACCTGGTTAGTCAACAGGAAGTGTAAGGTGGAGAGAAAATTCCCTAAATTCAGGCAAGGGCTGAATGGCAGTGATCTCCAGAGAGCTTCATGTTGCCCCCCTGTCCTTGGTGTGCTGGGAGGGTAGTAGGCTCTGCTCTAATTCTTCTAGCCAAGAAATTCCCAAGGGAGGGAATCAGTGGGGCCTGACAGCATCTCATCCATTTCTCTGCGATGGACCTCATTGAATCCAACAATTAATAGTGGAGTGTCTCTCTGCACACAGGGAAATCCATGCTTTTGTCAGCTATTGGGAAACGAGAAGTGCCCATCCCAGAGCATATTGACATCTACCACCTGACCCGAGAGATGCCTCCCAGTGACAAGACTCCTCTGCAGTGTGTGATGGAGGTGGATACAGAGCGGGCCATGTTGGAACGAGAGGCGGAACGCCTGGCTCACGAAGATGGTAAAGCTTATGAGTCCCTGTGGACAAAGGACATTTCCTCCATTGCCCCTCCCACCAAAGAAAAGATTTTACTTGGGTTTCTTGGCAAAGTCTTCACATCACAGTACCCTTTTCCCCCTGCTGCCTCGTACTCGCTGAAAAGTCCTGTGGGATTACAGTCCTTTGGATGAAATTATTCCTTGCAGCTTCTTAGGAAGCATCTTAGGCTTGGGAATGGAGAGGGCTGCATGTAGTGGTAAAGCAGATGGACTGTGAGCTTTCCAGCTGTACAGAGGTGCAGCTGAGAGCCCGTTGCTGGTAGAAGTGCTGATGGGTAGGCTCTCTTCCAGCCGAGTGTGAGAAGCTCTTGGAGTTATACGAACGTCTGGAGGAGCTGGATGCTGACAAGGCAGAAGCGCGGGCCTCGCGTATCCTTCACGGCTTGGGGTTCACTCCAGCCATGCAGAGGAAGAAACTGAAGGACTTCAGTGGTGGCTGGCGAATGAGGGTGGCTCTTGCGAGGTGAGTGTTGTCTCCTGGGAGAATGCCTGCCTGCTCTTTTCCCTGCAGAGCCACACACAGAGATCTGAGAGACTTTGGGTTGCCTGCATTTACCCCATGATGTCATCTCCCCTCTCCTTTCAGAGCCCTCTTCATTCGGCCTTTCATGCTGCTGCTGGATGAGCCCACAAACCACCTTGACTTGGATGCCTGTGTATGGTTGGAGGAAGAGCTGAAAACGTAAGCACAAAGGAGTCTGCTGCTTCTGTGAGATGTGCTTTTCTGCTAAATGTCTCGTGGGGAAGTGCTGCAGGAATGACTATTGAGATTGTGGCTACATGACTATGTTGCAGTAACAGTGACACCTCCCTGTGCTTGCTGCTCTGTGTTTGTGGAAGGGTTCTTTCTGCAAGGGTGATGAACTTAAGACAAGCCTCTTCCCTCACTGGAGAAATGGGATTTGCAGGCCTGTACTCCCTGGCTAAAGCTACTTCCTTGAAATGCAGGAAAAAGATGCTGTAGGAGAGCAATCTGAACCTCTCTTTTTGAGGGGTGTTAATCAGTTACTATACAGACTTAGGGTGGCACCAGGCATAGCAGGCCTGACAAGTGCTAGTCTGTATTAGGATCAAAGTAAGTAGCAAAGGATGAAACTTCTCAGAAGTGGGGTCAGTTGCCCCAGCAACCCTAGTCATGGACCCTTTGGGTGGCCAGCTCTGGTCTTTTTGTGGTGATGGGCAGAGACTCTCACAGTGAAGAGTGTTTTAAGACAAAGAAAAGTGTTTGCAGTATTTGCTGTAGCTGTTGTAGCTGCTTTACTTCAGATTTCCCAAAGCATCTCCAAGGATGTTACCTTTTTGTTTTTAATCTATCAGTAGGCAAGAGAGACTTGGTGCATGTGAATCCTTTGTCACCATCAGGGCCAAGAAGCACAAATCCTTTTCCTAGCTTAGTCTCTAATAACTTGTGTGGGGCCACAGGTTCAAGCGAATCCTTGTACTGATATCCCACTCCCAGGACTTCTTGAACGGTGTCTGCACCAACATCATCCACATGCACAACCGTAAACTCAAGTACTACACGGTGAGTAGTGCACCAGCAGTGGGGACAGGAGCTGTTTTCTGGGGCCTGGCTGATGCTCTCTGGTATCTTTCTAGGGAAATTATGACCAGTACGTAAAGACTCGCTTGGAACTCGAAGAAAACCAAATGAAGCGATTCCACTGGGAACAAGATCAGATTGCCCATATGAAGGTATCTGCTTGGCTGCATGAACATCTTTCTACCCATGCAGGTGGGCATCCCTGCACCTCCTCACTCTTGCTGCCGTGGCTGTTAGCTCACTCTGGTTTTTGTTGCAGAATTACATTGCACGATTTGGTCATGGTAGTGCAAAGCTGGCCAGGCAAGCTCAAAGCAAGGAGAAGACCCTTCAGAAAATGATGGCTTCTGGCTTGACAGAGAGAGTTGTGAATGATAAGGTAGGATCAGGCACAGGATCGCTTCTAGAGATCAGTTTTGGAAAACATGGGCTGGATAAGTAAGATGGTCCTTAGCTGACAGCAGGAGTGACTGACACAGCTGGGAGCAAGAATGCTACAACCTTCCTGCTGTAAAGGATGGCTCTGCTGAAGGCAACCTAATGCTGAAGAGTGGGAAGAGGAGTAGTAATTTTCTAGGGGAGACAAGTGCATTTGTCATATCGGTCAGGCTATTTGCAGGCACAGAAATCAGAAATTAGTGTCCAAGGGTTGGAAAGGATGGTCAGAACAACTGCCACTTGTTTAAGAATTGTAAGCCCACATTTGTTCAAGGGGAAAGAAGCAAGGACTCATTAGCCAGCAGATGAATTTGCAAACCACTAATCAGAATAAATCTGTGAATGAGTTGCCAGAAGGGCTCATAAAATGTGGTACCTTGGTCTACAGATGATGTCTGGAGGGAGGTGTGATTACAGCAGAATGACTGTTATCCTGTGCTCCAGGGTGTCTGACAGGTGGATCTCTGCTTCTGTGTTAACAGACTCTGTCATTCTATTTCCCGCCATGTGGGAAGATCCCCCCTCCTGTCATCATGGTGCAGAATGTCAGCTTCAGATACACCAAGGATGGGGTGAGTATGGGGAGTGTGCACAGGTTGTGTGGAGGTCACTTACGTCCTGCCTTCTTTGGGAACGTGAGGCTTTTGGCCAAACTTTCTGGTCAGGTTGCAGCATGTGACCAGTGGATCAAACTTCTTGGCAGTGCTAATCTCGAGTCTTCTGAGGACAGAGCATTGCAGTTGCAGCATGGAGGTTCTGGGTAGTAGTGGAAAGACATAATATGATTTTTTGTTGTTTGCAGCCCTGGATCTATAATAACCTGGAGTTTGGCATTGATCTGGATACCCGTGTAGCTCTTGTTGGACCCAATGGAGCTGGAAAGTCAACACTGCTGAAACTGCTCACAGGAGAGGTGTGTTCCCTGCATTGTGTGACGGTTTGGGAGTTCCCCACCCCCCCACACTTGTAAAATGACCCAGACTAGATTCTCAGCCGACTGGAAGTTAAAAGATGAAGCTATATTTACAGCTTAGCACAATATACAAGCAAATATATACAGTATTTACAGGAATATTTACAGAAATATACAAGTTTAAGGTAATACAGACACACAACTCCCCTCCCAGAAATCAGAGACCCCAGGAGGGGCTCCCAACCACCCTTCCACCTTCTCCCCACCCCCACACCTTACCCCAAGGTTTCAGAGAATCAGCCGAAGGGGAGGATTAGAAGGAAAGTGGTTAGTGAAGTTATTCAACAGAGAGGAGAAGCCAGAGCTGCTAGAGAGCCCAAGAAGCTGCTTGCCCCGTGAAGCTGCTAGCCCAAGACCCAAGCAGCAAGTGCCTCGTGACCCAGACTGCCTGCTCGAGAGACTCTTATCTTTTTGTAAACATTCACAGCAAGCTTATGAGTGAAGTGGACATCACCATTGTTTTCCTTCACAGCCTGTAGTACAATTTTCTCTACTAAAAAATATTCCAATTAGCTCAAACCGGCACACATTGTCTACCCTGTTCTGGACCTTTATTATTGGGGTAGCCTGCAACAAAGTTGCTCTGATTTGTGGCAGCCCCTCAGTCAGGCCTCAGAACCCAAGGTCTGCTGCACTGCAGTGTTTTTTTTCCTCTGGTAGTACCTATTCTGGCTGCCTTCTCTGTGCCAGAGCAGACTGTAGCAGGATTCTGTATTTCTGGCACACAGCAAAGGGAGGGATTTCCTGGTGAAATGCTTTTGTCTTCCCTTTCTAGCTGCTGCCTACAGATGGGATGATTCGCAAGCACTCGCATGTGAAGATCGGTAGATACCACCAGGTACTCCCTGCAGCAGCTGTGGGGAACATGAAATGATGAAGAAAAAGCCATGAGGAATGTTCCCCCCTGATTCTGAATGTTTCTGATACTGAAGCTTCTCCCACTGCTGCCCTTCTGTGCTTGGAGATGGGGGAAGGAACTGTTCTGTTGGTGAATGGGCTTTAGCAGATGTTCTTACCCTGAAAAGAGGCCTGCTGTGGTTCTTTCTTTTCAGCCTCTCTCCTCTTATGGGAGAGGTGGTTGCACTGTGCTTGGTGGTGCACAAGGCTGCTCTTCTGCAGCAACACTCCTGCTCCTGAAATGCAGCCTCCTTCCATAACAGTTCCACACAGGGGCTGTAGTGTGAGTGGGGCTGTAGTGTGAGTGAGGCTCTTGTGTTCTGCTTCTCAGCTGGTACCTGAGGAGTATAAGAGGGGAAGTACTTTTGGCCATGAAATGGGTGGCCTGCACAACCTGAAGCTGATTTTTGTTCTCTCAGCACTTGCAAGAGCAATTGGACTTAGACCTCTCACCTCTGGAGTACATGCTGAAATGTTACCCAGAGATTAAGGAGAAGGAGGAGATGAGAAAAATTATTGGCAGATATGGCCTGACTGGGAAGCAACAGGTTAGTATGAGCTGATAAGGTTTCTTTTTACTCATTAGGGAAGTGGAGCTGCTGCTTTTTTTGTACCTCTGCTGTCTGCCAGTGTGAGGCAGTATGCAGCGTGGCACACCACAGTGTCAAAATGTGTCTCTGCCTTTGACATTTGAGATCAAAATAACTCATGGCTGATAGGAACTTGCTTTGCACTGGAGCATCATGTAGGTTGGAATGGGTGACCTCAGAATCCAGATGAAGAGAAGACAATGGCAGAGTGCTACATGCAAGCCTATTTTTAAAATTCTCAGCTGGGAGTGGGGACCACTTGGTTCAAACAGGAGAGGAAAGGATCAGTAGTGGTGCTCCAAGTCCAAGCATGACTTGCTCTTGTATGACATATGTCACATGTATGGCAGGAGGTGTCCTCATCACTGCAGTCAGCATTGATTTTTACATTGTTCTTCCCCAGAAGAAGACACTTCTGTTGCTCCAGAAGTTTTGTAGTTGTGTCAGGATGCAGTGAACACGGGCAGTTAGCTGTTCTTTGGAGCCTTTTAACACAAGCTGGCTCTTGCTATGGATGCTCCCCCTTCAGAAGCCTCTGGAATTCCCTTGTTCTGGGGAGAGAGGCTTAGTCTAGGTGTAAGACTGGCTAAGCATTGATTTTTTTTGTGTCATGTAGCTGCTGCAAGCAGTGTGAGCTGGTTGGAGGGGCAGCCTGCAGCTCCCTGCAGAGCTGTCAGCAGTGTCTGTTTGCCAGGTGAGCCCTATCAGGAACCTCTCTGATGGGCAGAAGTGCCGCGTGTGCTTTGCTTGGCTGGCCTGGCAGAACCCTCACATGCTGTTCCTGGACGAACCCACCAACCACCTGGACATAGAGACAATAGATGCTCTGGCAGATGCCATCAATGAATTTGAAGGAGGAATGATGCTTGTCAGCCATGACTTCAGACTCATCCAACAGGTAAGAACAGTAGTGACCTGTGTCAGAGCACCTTCCTCACACAAGGTGTTTCCAATTGACTGGCTCTCTTATTCATCCCAAAGAGTTGTGCAAGTGAAAAAAATCACTGGACACCATTCCTTGCCATGTTCACATGAAAAAAAATCACTGAGCTAGCCTAGGAAAACATGAGGTTCTTGAAAGGGGGAAAAAAAAAATCCCAAAACTCCTGAAGTGAAGAATAAATTAAATGGAAATCATGAAACACTGTGGAGCCTTAAGTAGATTTTTTTAAATTACACTGGAGTAATTCTGGCATTTTTCTATCACTCAGTCTGCACATGTGAAGGAAATTGCACCACACACACACACAAAATGTCAAGTACTGATTTATCAGCTCTAGCTTCAGCTGCAAGTTCAGGTATAATTTTATTTTTCAGTGTGTTACAGCCAAGTAGTTCAGGTCAAGAACCACCTTTTTTTTTTTTTTTCCCCATCTTAGTAGGAAAGGCTTTCCTTCTTAGTCCATGAACACAAAAAGAAATGTTGATGGTTATTTAGTTCTCAAATTTGGTATAAACTGTGCAGAAAGCACCGGGTGAGATGTTTAATGGAGTGTCCAGAGAAGTTCTGGATGCCCCTTCCCAGGAGGTGTTCAAGGCCAAATCGGGTGAAGTCTTGAGCAACCTGGTCTGGTGGGAAGTGTCCCTGCCTGTGGCAGGAGAGTTGGAACTGGATGATCTCTAAGGTCTCTTCCAACTCAAGCCATTCCATGATTTCCTTGCAGATATTTTAGATTTTGGTTAATTTATAATTTTGCTACACTTACAAGATACTGTAAAGCTCTCCTCCTGTACTTGCTTCCAGGTTGCACAGGAGATCTGGGTCTGTGAGAAGCAGACAATCACCAAGTGGCAGGGCGACATCCTGGCCTACAAGGAGCATCTCAAGTCAAAGCTGGTGGATGAGGATCCACAGCTCACCAAGAAGACCCACAACGTGTGAGCAGTGGGTCAGGTGCAGACTGCCCATGGCCAACATGACTCGCCCGCCTGCCAGCTGGAACGGGACTGCTGCTATCTCTGGCTGTGTTCTAGGATGCTGCAATACTGCTTCCCCTTGACTTGCCTTGCACCTCTGTATCTGGACAGAGCTCTTCTCTCCTGATCTGGCTATGTCTGGGCAACCATTTCTGTATTTAGATGATGTCCCATATGAGCCAGGCCTTGGACACTAATGCCCCGAGGTCATGGCAGTGGCAGTTAGGGTGTCCGAGCTGCAGTGGTACGGAAGTGGAGCCCCCAGCCCAGCTTCTCCTGCCTCTTCCTTCCCAATTTCTGCTTCAGTTTAGATACTTCACTTCAAACTCCTGGCCTTGGTTTGTTTTTAACTATTATTTAACAGTGTAATTAACAGATCTGCCTGAGAATCCATCAGTCAATAAAGAGGGAAGAACACTCTTGTTTGCTTTTGTGAACCATGGTACTTAGTAGTGCAAACCAGCTTTGGGTTTAGGGCCGAGCAGAACCACTCCTGTGAAGGTTCAGTTTTTCAGTACAACCAAAGTTATGACCAGAACTTGAGCAATAAATGAACTGTTGAGTCCCGAGCTTTGGGGTACAGAGCAGTGAGTGGGAGCCCTGTACTCATCCACAGTGACACCAGGCTTTCCAGTTGGTGACAGAAGAGGGAGCATGAACTCACGTGGCTTTTGTGGGTGACAGATACAACTTGAGTTGTTTCTGAAGATGGGAAGCAAGAGACAATGCACATCCATAAAACATCAGCATATACCCTACACCAGCATGGCTGGGTTGTGTGGTTCTCCCTTCACCCTGACCTGTATGCCTCTAAGAATGAGACTCACATTTGTTCTTTGCAGGTTTTAACAAGACTATGCCACCAAAGTTTATTTAACATTTATGTTTGTCCTTAATAACAAACCTTCAGGGAAGTCGGTGTTCAAACCTCACTTTGTGCCATGGAAGCTTGAATAAAATAAATTTTTGCTGTATTTTAAAAACAATTAAAAGGTCCACCAAAGGGCAGCTAAACATTTAGTCAGAAAAAAAACTGTGTGACTGCTGCTGCCAGACAGGGCTGCAGTGGTGGGGAAATACAACAGCTAAGGGCTCCTTTGGCATGGGAGAGCCCTTGTGTGCTATGCCTTGTGGCAAATGGAAAATGGTTCCAGTGGCAAGGAAGAGCTTACCCCAGCATGGAGATTTCAGCTGTATGCAGCTCTCTGAATCAGAGGGTGGATGGAATGGACACCAGAGCGGGGAAGACCTCTGCTGTTTCTTTCTTATCCATGACCTCTTACAAACCAGAAGTGTGGTGCTGCCTGCTCCTTACTCCCAGTGTGAGTCACTCACCAGCATTCCTTGATGTCAGAAAGCACAGAATATGCCAGTCCTGTCCCCACAGGACTCTCACCATCTCGTATCTTCAAGGTCCTTCACAAATGTGCTTATGTGACCATTCCAGCCTGTCTGAATTGTCTGTTCCATAGCACAGAAGTGGTTCCACTCACTTGATTCTGGAAGCAACACCTTGAATGCTCTGATTTACAGTCTTCCACCAAAGCAGGAACCTTCTTCACCAAAACTCCAGACAGACCTGGGAACAGCTCTTCCCTGGCACTTCTGCCCTGTGTGAATAAGACACTACCACTCTTGCTCTTTTTACCTGTGTTACCCTCAAACATTTTCTCCATTCTGAAAGTTTAAGTAAGCCAGTCCCTTTCATGCTCCTCTCAGACTACCTGCCCTTCACTTGGTGCAAAGTGCAATCAGTCACAGATATGTGTCTGTCCTGCTTCTTTGTGCAGGTGCTATATAACCGTGGCACCAAGTGGCTGTTCTGTTGGAGGCTGAGATGAGTGCAGGAGCTGGGGAGGTGCATGGTTCTCCCACTTCTGAAAGCAAGAAGTCTATGAGGAAGCCTAAGAGAAATGAAACCTGTCCAGTCTACATCTAGAAAGTACTGAAGCAGGTAAGTAAATGTTAAAGTAAATGAAGCTGCTTCATGTGTGAAGTTATTTCAGCCTGTTGCATGTTAACCTTGTAAAGCGATAGAAAGGAAAATCTGCTCTTTACTGAGCTGAAAAGGAGTGGGGAGGGGAAAGCCTCAGCTGAGTCTTGAAAGTGTGTGTGTGTGTATTTGGGGTAGGAAGTGAGAGATTTATCCAAATCAAAAAGAGGTTCCTAGAGAGAACGAGCTCCAGAACATGGTTCTGCCTACACTTAGTAGAAGTTAGCATGGCAAAAAGCAGCTGTTTTTGGCTTTGTGAGTATTAAAATCCTTCTGGTAACTTCTGTTGGGGAGATGAGAAAAAAGAGTTTTGAGGAGTGGCCATGAGTTGTGCTTTATTTTCCACAGGGAACTGTACCTAGGTTCCTGCCAGCGTAATCCCAAAGCCACCACACCACTCTTCAGTGGCAGAATGTTTGAGACCATCAGGGTAGCCACTGTGGGTGCCCTTGGGGTTAGAGTCCCTGCCTGGGCTGAGAAGGGGCGCTGCTCTCTCCAGGGCAGTGAGTGCGTGAGATGCTGCTGGTTACCACCTGGCAGGTCCACTCAGACACTGACATCACCTCTAAGGCTATGAACATCGTGAACTCCTTCGTCAATGACATCTGCCAGCGCCTGGCCCACTACAGCTAGCGCCACACCATCTCCAGCCGCGAGGTGCAGACGGCGGCGAGGCTGCTGCCCCCCGAGCTGTGTCCGAGGGCACCGAGGCTGGCACCAAGTACACCACCAGCAAGTGACCAGCCTGAGCCGGCCAGGCCCCAGTAACGTCCTGCCGAACCGACTAGGTCCCAATAAAGCCCCACTGCACCGACAGGGCCCCGTCCGTCATGGCGCCGCGGGATGGGGCGGGGCGCGGTTGCCCTGGCGACCGGCGCGGAACCGAATGCTGGCGGCAGGGCCGGGAGCCTGTGCCCGCAACCGAGGACGGCGGATGCCGGCTCGGAGAGTCGAGCCGGCGGCTGCTGCAGAGTCCAGCAGCCAGTCTCATCCCGACGGGCATCGGGGAGCGCTCCTCAATTGAGCCCCGCTCTGGCGGGCAGGGCGCGGCGCGTCGAGACCCCCTTGCCTCGAGTGGCCCCCTGCCGCGTCGGTCCGAGACCCGGGGCAGCCCACGCGGGGAGCCGGAGCAGGAGCTGAGAAGAGGCTCCCGCCCTGGTCCTGCCCGTTCTCCTCTCCCGCTGGCTCCGCCGGAGCGGCCGCCGCTGCTGCCCGGAGAGAGGCCCGGGCCGGGCGGTGGTGTGCGCGGGAGCCCGACCGCGTGGGGAGCTGGAGAAGATGCGAGGTCCCGTTATGGGGAGGAAGCTCGGCTGCAAAGCTGGGTGCTCCTGAGAGGAAGAGAGCGGTCCGGACTCGAGGGTCCCAAAAGCCTCGGTGCTCTCCGGCCACGCTGCCCACCGCCTGCAGAATTGCAGCCCAGGGCTTGCCCCCACGGGTGGATGCCATAACCGAGCCAGAAAGAGCACTGACCACAAAGCCGCCCCAGCTTCTCACCGAGCAGTGGCTGCGTTGGCTTGTAGGTGCTCCCCTGAGGAGGTTTCAGGAAGCCTCGGTGTGGGGAGCACAAGCTGAGCCCAGCCTGGGGAGGTTGCTGTGGCTCCTCTACATCCTGCACTTTTCCAGTCTGACCTCTGCAGCTCTGAGTTGTCTGTAGTCCTCCTCCTTCACAGTGGGTAAAGGTGGATAAGCCACTGGACTTGGAAGTTGGCTGATAATAGGGTCTTGTCCTCAGAATAAGCATAACTTTTGTGTTAATGATGTCACACTTCAGAGGAGGAAAAGTGTAAAGTTTCCTGTCAAATTAGTATCAAGAAGGCAGGGTCAAGAGAAAAAGTGTTTTAAAACCTTTTCAGATGTTTATGGAATTGTGACCTACTGGTGAAGGGAGCTCAAAGTCGAACTGAAACTCGAGGCTGGTTCAAAGAAAGCTGCACCCGGCATGTTGGAGGCTGAAGTAACAAAAGACATGAGGCAGGTTAAAAGCACCTGTAGGTAGCAGAGAAATTAATACAAGGTTCTACATAAAAAGAACAGCAAGAGAAGATCTTGGAATGACAAAGTATGCAGGAAGTATAAAACCCCTATCTGTTTCTTAATAACTTTTTTGTTTGATTAAAGTTAAAACAGAAGCTACTTCCTTGTTCATTTGTCGGTGAAAAAAAAAAATAATAATCTGGTGGATAGCAGCTAGATGGGACACCTGCTTCCAGGTTGGTATGGCCATAACTTTCACCTGGGGGTTGAAAAAACCAGGCCAGTAGTGGTGGTGAATAAAGGATGGAGGAGGAAATGTTTCACTCTGGGAAAGGAGAACAGCATTGTCAGTGTGAGTCAGTTAGCCTAGAATTAATTGCAGGCCAAATAAAGGAGACTTACTCCATAATAATAATAAATTAAAGGTTTGGAATATGAGTAATTGAAGTGGTTTAGGTAGAGTATATCTCACTTTACTGAATCACAGCCTAGATTGATGGTGGCACAGATTTGTCACATAATTTTTAGAAAGATTCCCTTTGGCTTTAATTGCTGAATGTCAGCTATAGAGCACCTAATGGCAGGTTGATTTTTCTGAGCTATCCAGTTCACAGCAAGTTATTAACACATCATAAATGGAGAGTTTCCTCCTTGTGGAGTCCTACAGGAGCTGCTGTTCAGTCTTAGGCAACTGAAGAGGCAAAGCCTCCTGTCAGCTGCCTGCAAATAAATGTATAAAACCACAGATCACGTCTCCAATCTCTGCATCATAAATCGTGAGGTAGTTTGAGCCATGGCTGCCTGGGTTGTTTGTGACTGGAGGAACAGCTGCTGTTGGAAAACAACCAGATACAACTAGGAGCAGAAACTGTGGGGCATGCTTATGGAAAGATGGGGCTACTCTGGGATCATCCAGCCGAAGAGCAGGATCGTGTGTGGGCTGCCATTGGTGTCTGGGAGGTGAGCAGCACATCTCCTAGCATGGCGCGTCTGGGAGATGGGCAGCACATCTCCTTGCACAGTGTGTCTGGGAGATGGGCAGCACATCTCCTTGCACAGTGTGTCTGGGAGATGAGCAGCACATCTTGCACGGCCTAGCTCTGTTGTTCCCCAGGCCAGCGACTGTGTGTGTGCGTTCTCCTTTTCAGCAGCACTCCGGTTGTCCTGCGGCCGCGCTTTTTGTGGGGTGGAATTGGATAGCTTGGAACTGCAGTTCTGCCGCTGCCCTGGAGGTGGTTCTCTCCAACTGCTCGACGATGCAGTTTGTGCTGCATGGGCAGGAGCCTGCGGACCTGCAGCTTGCTCTTTGCTATCCGCACTTTCTTAGCGGATAAGTGACCTGCTGTGTGGGTACGGTGCTGATGTGTGTGGTGAGATGAACGGCTGTCTCCTGGAAGTGTGTCTGGTAGAGCATCTGGCACTGGATGAGCCCAAAGAGTGAGGCTTTAGTGATGTAGACACTTGGCTCTCCCATACTGCACTTTATACATCCTGCTTCATGTCGCTTCCTCCCCATCCTTCTCTTTTCCTGCTCCAGAGGATGGATAACAGGAGATGGTAATTGCCCCCATATCCATCTCACTGGATCCTTGTGTTTCCTCATATATCCAGAAGGGAGCCTGCAGCATGGATGTGCCAGGTGGGATAGGCAGAAGGAGGTGGTTGCTCTTGGAGTGATGAGCTCTACACTGAAGCTGCCCAGCTTTTCTTTTTTGTTTCCCATACAAGGATGGGTTCATTTTTTCACTGTGCGGGGGTCCCACTGCCCATTTCCCCACATTCCATTCCTGTGAAGTTGCCCTGGCACCTGTGCAGGATGTCACACGTGAGGTCACTCTGCATGTTTAGCAAAGATCAGCTTTTTAAAGGATGCTCCACAGCTCAGCTTCTGCCAGGCTGAACTTGTGGCTCTGTGCCCTGCTTGTACTGCGATGCTCTAGTGGATGAGGTGAGCTCCAGATGAAGATTCTGCCATCTGGGGAGGTGGAGTGGTCACAAGAAACTGTATACTCTAAGAATAACCCAGAAGTACTCAGCTTACAGTACAAAGCAAATTGTACTGCCCGTGCAATCGAAGTATCTTGGGACTACCTTGTGAGTTTGTCTCTGCCCAGGTTTGCCTACATCCTTGCTAGTCTCCAGGGAGTTCTTGGACATACCACATGTCCCTGTCCCCATGTCTGTCTGCCTGATGTGTTCTTAGCAACCTTTTTTTTGTTCTCTTCTGCCTTGGTCCACTCTCCAGGTTCCTCAAAAACAACACTATGGTGTGACAAACTGAATCAAGGTGTTCATAAAAATATTAGTAGTGCTGTGTGCTGTATTCCCTTTTTTAAGAGATCAGGGACTCGATAATGTGCTCTTCTCTCTCACAGAGTGAGGGGCTTGAGGCAGAGCATCTCTCTGGTGTGTGAGGACTGGGGCAGGTTGGAGGGGAGGGAGGTTTTGGGCCAGTGACGGCTGGCACCATCATGTAGACCTGTATGCATTTCTCCTCCTGTGGTGCTGTCCCTTGGCAGCAGTGCTGCCAGGTGGCTACTCCGGTGCATCATTAGACACTGTTCCAAATGGCACATGCAGGAACGGTTCAGCACTCAGAGGAAAATGAGCTGGTGATGGATAGCTCTGGTGATGCCAAAACTGTTAAAATATGAACCTCTGAAGTGCAGCCAGGGTTCCGGCAAGGAACTCTCAAGCTTCTGTGCAGAGCTGACGGTGTGAGGGGATGGTGCTGGTCTGTGTCACTTCCCGTGTCTGGTGTGGTCTGAGGTAGGCTATTGTCTGGGTAATGGTAGCCATCCTATGAGTCCTATGAGAACTTGTGGTGGTCCAGAATCTCTGCCTGGAGAATGGGAGATGAGTGATGGTCAAAGGTCAAACAGATGTTTCCTCATGAGCACATGCTGCTGTTTGAGGGTCTGTTACCCCTGATACTGCCAGCACTGTAGTGGGACTGAGGGTCTGTGGAATACTTAGAGCTGTGTCTGCATCTGTGTTCTCCCCAGCAAGGATTGCTGCCAATCATTTGTTTTCACGTTTGCTCTCTTTCTTTGTACTCTATTCACTTTGGAGTCTCTGATGTAGCCACCAATAAAGACGTTTCCCTCACCTCCCTTGCTCAGAACTGGGAATTGTATTCAGAAGTGAATTATATGAAAAAGTAACTCTTACTTGATATCCACAATTTCTGGGGCCATATAACAATGGGAGTGGAAAGCATCCTTGTTCTAATGTCCTCTCCTGCTGCCAGGCATAGAGGGAGACTGGAAGACCTGGTGAGGTGCTTGGTGTTGCAGAGCTGCAGCACAGGACTGTCAGAGCCCCAGGGACTGACTTGTGGTGCTTCTGGTCCTGAGAAGCTTGGGAGAGGGCTCTGAGTAGTCCCGAGGTCAGAAGTGGGACAAGGATAAAAAGTGCGTTCCGACAGAAGTCTACTGGGCACTGGGCTCAGGACAGTTACCTAGAGCTGCCCTGCCTGGTTTCCAGGTGGGAAGAGGTTGCTCACTGTGGCCCCCGCAGGGTGTGGGGCCGGAGCAGAGGCTGACACGGGCAGAGTGGCCCCATGAGCAATGGCTGCTGCAGGCCACACGCCGTTTTCCCATTAGCGAGTGTTTAGTTCAGCGTTTTAAATAATTGTGTCCTCGGAATGATATTTAAAATCCATTTGGGAGGCAATGAGGCGGGAAAGTGCCTGTGCCATTGTGATGACGCTGCGCGGGCCGCGCCACACATGCATATTACAAACTCGTTACAGGCTCGTTTACACGCACGCTGCTCGCTCCCCACACAACCTCTCTCTGATGCTCCTAATGTTTCTTCCCCACCATGGCTGCTTCTGCTTGGCACTGGGGAGAAATCTACTTGGTAAGGCAGGCCTGGTGTCCTCTGCAGCAAGAGGAGCAGGGACTGTGGTCACAACAGTTGGGTGCTGGCCTTGGCATGGGGCGTTCTTGGTGACAGGACTGTCTCCAGTGTCCTGTCCTTCACTTGTTCTCCATCTTCAGTCAGAACACTGCTCACTTTCTGCAAACTCTTGCACTTGTCCTGTTGCAGGCTCCAGCCCCAGCAGCTCCAAGCCTTTGCACGTGTCCTGTTGCAGGCTCCAGCCCCAGCAGCTCCAAGCCTTTGCACGTGTCCTGTTGCAGGCTCCAGCCCCAGCAGCTCCAAGCCTTTGCACTTGTCCTGTTACAGGCTCCAGCCCCAGCAGCTCTAAGCCTTTGCACTTGTCCTGTTACAGGCTCCAAACCCTGCAGTCCCAAGCCCTCACACTTCTCCTATTGCAGGCTGCAGCCTCTGCAGCCCCAAGCCCTTGCGCTTGTCCTGTTGCAGGCTGCAGCCCCAATCCCTTGCACTTGTCCTATTGCAGGCTGCAGCCTCTGCAGCTCCAAGCCCTTGCATTGTCCTGTTGCAGGCTCCAGCCCCTGCAGCCCCAAGGCTTTCACCTGCTGCCCTCCAGGCGCGGCTGAAAGAAGAGCTGCAGCACTAGTGCCAGGTGATTGTGAAGCTGAGTGCCAGCATAGGCTCTTGAATGGCCACAGGAAACTGCTTGAGCTGGAAAGACCAGGCATAAAAATGCAGATGGAGCAGCTTCAGCAGTGGATCCCTGAGTGCTGGTCAATGGCTGAATGGAAGAGTAGCTTTGCTGTTGCCCCTCTGTCCCCATTTCTCTGACTGCTACATGGGCACTCTTTGCTGTCTTCCCAGCTTATGCAAAATGGAAATCCTATGTGGTAGCACAAGTCTCCTGGTACCACTTTGTCCTTGTCATGTTTGCTTCAGTGGCATGAGCAGTACTCAGTCTTATGCCCTTGACCTTTCTCCCTTCTGATCACATTCAGCCTCCTATCTGTGGCTTTGCTCATTGCCGCCTTGTGACCACACGTTAGTGAGGTGAGGATCAAGCCCCCAGGTTAATTGCACACTGAATTCTGACATCTCTGTCCCTTCTGCATTGACCTTACTGGCTGTTTGGGGGAAGATGGTGGAAAGACCTCTGCTCTCAGTCCTTTACAACTTCTGACACCATTTTGGCTGCAGCCCTTCTGTGACTGCCCCCAACGAGCCCAGCTGTTTCTTTCCATGTGAAAGCACAGTGCAGAGCAGAGGCTTTGCATAGCAAACAAGCAAGCACATGGAGAGGGTTCCGAACTTGGTTGCCTGCTCTCCCTCTCCTGTGCCTAATATGTGCTAGTGATTGCAACCAGCAGCTGCAAATGAGCTCCTGGGAAGAGAGAAGGTGGTGGAGAGGAGCTGCCAAGCAGGACTATTTATACTGGGTGAGTCAGGACTGTGCCTGAGTCCAGCCAGGCACTGGGGAGCTGGAGCCCAGGAGCAGTCAGCAAAGGACATACCCTTGGATAGGAGGCTCTGGGCTGAAGCAGCTCACTTACTGCAAGGGTTAGCCTTGTCCTGGGTGTCCCTTGTCATGGACTGCTCCTTCTCTGCCACGCGGCGCTCACTGCAGCTGGACCGGGAGCAGTGCAATCACTGGAAGGGCTCTCAGCATGTGAGGCCCTGGTGCCACCGTGGTGGGCACAGCCTGAGCAGTGTGGGCCAGGGATGCCAGGACAGCCGCTTGGAGCCACTGGAGTGTCGGGACCTGCTGGTCCAGAATGCACTCTTCACTGGGGACCTGGAGATGGTGCAGAAGTTCTTCCCCAAGAATGCATCCATCAACCTCATCATTGAGGCCAGGGGCCATGAGCTGCGCTGGACTAGCAGGAAGCGTGGTGCGTGTGCAGGGCTGGGACATGGGGGGCAGGAAGTGCCCAGGATGGGGACCAGGGAAAGAGCACCTGAGAAGTGTTGAGAGAACTCCCAGTGTAGTGGAAGAGGGATCTGGGAAGAAAGGCTTTTGGATGAGGCAGGAGGATTTCAGGGATGTAGAACTACAACCAGGTAGCAGGCTTGTTGAAGATGTTCAGAAAAAGATCTACTTGGAAGTGGTGATAGCAGGGCCCTTGGACGGGCTACTGGAGAGCAACGCCAGGACTGTCCTGTTGGAGATCACTGGAATAGATGTGAAAAGTGAGACATGGAGGGAGTACTGGGGGTGGAAGGCATTGGGTAGCATAAGGATGCTTTTTCTGCCTCATGTCTTAAGTTGTATCTGCTACTCCAGTTCATTAGAAACTAAAGACTGTGACATGCTTTGGGAACAGCAGAGAGGTCTCAGCAGTGTCATTTGTGCAGACCATAACCTGTGTCCTAAGGAAGAGTCATGGTTGTGTCTCAGACTTGTAAGCAGCTGCCTGGGGACCAAGCCACGATTGCTCTGTATCAGCCTGCTGCTGTGGTGAAATCCAGGCATGAAGCAGAGCCACTGCAATCTTTGCTCTAAATGCTGGCTTCGAGGAGCTGCAAGAGAGTTGATGTGGGAGGGCTAACTAGTGATCAGCTACAGAGGGGTCTTTGCTTCACAGATTTGCACCCTGCAAGCTGCTCTGTTCTGTGAGACAGGTTGGGCAAGGGGAGCAGAGATCTAGTCTTCCAGAGAGATGGTGGAAGCAAGACGCACTCCCATTGCTATGCCTCACTCTACCCTGTCTCACCCTGTGCCTCCTACATGGACTTCCCCTCTCTGGGATTTTTTGATTCCCTTCTCATCGGTGTCATCTCTTAGCTTTTCAGTCAGCATCACAGTTGTTGTATACCAGAGAGACATGTGCTCAGCAGTGGGGAAGTGCCCTTGTCTAGTAGTGTGCAGGCTCCCAGAAGTGAAGATGGGGAGTGTCAGGTGCGAAGGGTCCATAATCCCACCACTCTTCCACAGGGATGTTTGCCAGGGTGGAGGAACTAGTGATGAAGGCCACTCTTCCAGAGATATTGGTTATTTCCAAGTTTCCTGGTACAGAACTGTGGATCACATGGATAGAGCTTGACCATAACAATGTTTTGTGTGGATCCACACTAGGAAGAGACCAAATAGAAAGGGTGGGCTTGTGGGTGGGGAAGATTTACTGAGTCCTGTGACTCCTACAGCCCAGGTTTTGAATTCTTAGTCTTCTTAGGAATAAAGGCAAAAAAATATGCTGCCAAACTCATCAGGGTACAGAACAAAACCCAAAGTGAACCTTCACACTATTTGAGGCTTTGGGCATCTCTTTCAGTAGCATGCAGGGGCACTTAACCAACTGGTGGCCTTAGAAGTAGCTTCTGGTGACCCAGTCTTTCCCAGGTCATCCCTACTGATATTTTAAGAAGCCCAGAGGAAGTGTAAGTGGTATGGTCTTACTGACACTTAGCTCACACAGGCTTTGCCTTCCTGGCAACGCCTTTGTGTTTGGGAACCTCAGGCTCTTGTTGGGTATCTGCGTGTGTCTTTGGGGAAACTGAGGGTGCTGTCAGGTGAGGAAGTCTGCTGGGTGCTTCCATTTTTTCACCCTTTCACACATGGCATACTAGCTAGACAAGGTGGTGAAGTCTGCACAGGCAGCATGCTGGAGACTCTGGGTAGGGAACCTGGATGCTTATTTTCCTTACTGAGAAGGATGAAGTTCCCTGTCTTACACTCTTCTCTGGTCCCCCAGCTAATTGTTGCTTGGTGGTCTGTTGAGGTCACTTACCTGGTTTTGATCTCAACAATTCCATGATACAAAATTAAACTAAACCCCATTAGTCTTCTGTGTAGCTCGATGCCTTCTTTAGATCATATGGCCTGAACAAAATGCACGCAATGCAATGAGCAAAGTGATCTGTAACCAAGGCAGGGGCAGAGGGGGCTTATACCACCTAGAGGGGACAGATGAAATACCACCTTGGGTGAAAGGACTGCAGTGAGGAACTCCCAGTGAGAGGACTGTGGTGGCAAAGGGACTGCTAACCCCAGGATTACAAGAGTAGATTTCAAGGAAAAGCAGGAAGGGGTATAAAGGCTAATTACCTTTTGTGTCTCTTTTCCATCCTTGTACCTACTTCTACCTGTCCTTTGACTTTAAGTTTTGATTAAAAGCTCTCCTGTGGCTCGTTTGAAAACCCATCTAGTGCCAAGGGCTCTGGTGGATCTAGCACATGTGTGTGTGGTGCCAGAGATCTGCAAGGAGCCGGCAGCTGGGCAAAGATGTGCAGTGGGGGCTTGGGGGAAGCAGTGCTGTGTGGTCTGGGCAGCAGCTAGGTGACAGCAGGACAGATGGACATGAGACCACTACCCTCTGTGTTTCTTAGTGGTGTCCTGTCTCCATTTCCACCCTGTTCTGTTAACCTGTTTTGGGGCTCTCCTCTCACAGCTAGGGGCTGCAGAGATACTGCTGCTTGAGAGGAGTGTCCTTAGCAGCCTCTTGGCCCTAATGTTTGGTCACAAGGTTTCCCAGAATAGAGCAGTTGAGATCTGAGCTGTACCCAAGCTGGGCCAAGCAAGTGGCATGACACCTCCCCTCCCTGTGAGCCCCCCTAGAGTAGGCAGCCTGTCATCAGCCAGAGCACAGGGCACTGATGCCTGCACCCACAGCTCAGAGCCTGGCTGGGGAAGGCAGCAGCAGGTTGTGCACTGGTTTCTGTGGAGGATTTGGGCCCTGCATCATGGGCAGCACCAAAGGCGGACGAGACAAGAGCCAGGAGCCCATCTGCACACGGAAAGTGGATGGCCCTGGCCAAGCCTATTGGCAGGCCCTGCTGAGTGGGGATCAGGAGATTGTGGCTGAAATCCTCAGCGAGCCTCAGAACAACCTGAGTCCCAGTGCTGTGTTTGACACCAGTGACCTGGAGGAGTGGAAGAACTACCGCTTCAACATCCGCGGGCTGAGTACGCGGCGGGAGGGCAGAGCAGCGCCTGTCAGCCTGCTGCTCCTGCTGCAGGGCAGTGCTGCTGCTGCTGGCACTGCCATGGCTGCTGGCCATGGGGTGGGACTGAGAGCACTGGGATGTGCTTGGGCTCCCCTGTGTTGCTTGTGGGAGGCTGTGCATGTGTCTGGGAGCATGAGGAGTGTCTGGGGTACCTGGACCTTCTAGTCAGGGTAGTGCAAGTGCTTGGAACCTGCTTGGGTTCCCACACTGGGCAAAGGAGAGTTGAACTCCAGGTGGTTGTCCTTCTGTGACCGGCCCTGTAGCCTGGCTGTGTGCCTGCTTTGAGTGCTGCCTTTGGGCTACTGGTTCTTTGTGGGTTGTGCTGGGTAAGGAATTGTCTCAGCCCTGTGTTAGGTCCTTGAAATGGTTCAGTTTGAACCTGCTCCAGGGAAACACAGTTGATTATGTGCTGCTTCTGGGAGAAAGAGGCAAGGGGGATGTTGAACATGTCATGCAGTCTGGGTCCTGGTCCTCTAGCTCAGCCTGCATGGGCAGCAAGGACCACAATTTAAGGAGCCCTTTTCCTGTAACTGCTGCAGGCTGTTCGCCAGCAGACTGCACCAGCTCAGCAATGGTTCCAGATGGGTCAGCAGTGTCAGGATCTTTGAGAGTTGGCAGTTTTCAACCCCTTGCTCTCTCCTAGGCCCTAGATGTCCCATTTCCGCTGAAGTATGCTTGCCTACACCAAACTCAGGGCTTGCCTGAATCTCCTGTGTGCCTGGCAGCCTGACCAGCACCTCTTTACTGGCTAATTCCTTGCATTTCCCCAACCACTGTGCTGCTCTCAGCCCTGTGTGTGTGCCCCAGGCTCCTATCATCACAAGCCCTGCACTGAATGAAGGAGCTGCGAGTGCAGAGCACGTTCTGGGGCACAGCCCCTGCTCCATGGCTCCTGTTCCTGTGACCTTTCTGCCAGCATGGATCTGCAACTGAAGAGTCACCCCCGGGGCTTTGCTTGGGAAGGGAAGGGACTGGTAGGATAGGGACAGTGCCCTGAGGAGAGCCCCGAGTTTCTCAGAGTGCGATGATGTGCAGCGGGTACCCTGGGGCCATGGCAGGCGTGGCTCCGGCGCTCTCTCTGCTGGCTCCCTGAGCTCTCGCTCTCCTGCAGGGATCTGGTCGCTGAACTACGAACAGGAGCTGACCACACCGCTGCACATCACGGCCGGCCGGGGCTACACAGCCTGCCTGCGGCTGCTGCTGCTGCGCGGCGCTGCCGTCGACTTCGCTCCCGGGGGCCGCACGGCCCTGCACGAAGCCTGCAAAGCCGCCAGCGCCGACTGCCTGCGGCTGCTGCTCGACTTCGGCGCCGACCCTCAGGCCGTTTCGGAGGATGGGTACCAGCCCCTGCACCTTTGCAAGAGTCCAGACTCCGTCGAGTGAGTGCTTCCTGAGGGGCATGAGGGCCTGTCTCCTCCTCTGCCCTGCGTGGAAGGGATCTCTGCAGGCAGGCTGGTGCTGCCCGTTCCTGGACCAGGATCAGCTCTGAAGTCAAACTGATGACTGCAAGAATCCAGTCCTCAGCTGATGCAGCTGAGCTTGGTGCCGCTGTCCAGACAGCACTGCAGAGCTGATGATGCCCACTGCACAGCTCAGGGCCCGTGATGTGCAGGCAGAGCTCCGTGGGCATGTGGGAGCAGAGTGGGCTTGGCAACACTTTACTGACAATCTGTGCAAAGGCAGCTGGAGGTAGGGTGACACTTCTCTGCTCACCACTCATCCGAGCTTAAAAACACTGCTCCAGGGTGTGGGGAGCAGGGGCTTCTGGACTCTTGGGGAAAATGGAAGCCACAGGATTGTACAGACGTGGACGCGGTGGGGAGGGTGGGAAAGAGAATAGGAACTGGAGAGGAGAGCCTGTCACTGAGTCGTCTTGCCCCGCAGGTGTGTCCAGCAGCTGCTGCAGCACGGTGCCTGTGTGAACAGCCGCAGCGAGGAGGAAGGCGACACAGCGCTGCACATAGCAGCACGGCTCGGCTTAGCAGAGCACGTCCGGCTGCTCCTGCGCCACGGGGCAGAGCTGGAGGCAGAGAACCAGGAGGGGCAGACGCCGCTGAACGCTGCCTGCGCTCAGCCCCATCAGCCCCAGGATATGGACCATTACTACCAGGTCTGCCAGCTGCTGGTGGAGAGCGGTGCCAGCATCAACGCTGCAGACAAGGACCGTCAGCACCCGCTCCACCTGGCCTGCAAGAACTCTAATGCTCGAGTCGTGGAGTTACTGCTGGCCCGGGGTGCAAATGTCAACGTCATGAACTACAGTGGGAACATGGCTCTGCACAACGTCCTGCAAACGGCACCCTATAAGCTGGAGCACCATCCAGAGCTTGTGGTGCAAGCCTTGCTCAACCACGGCGCTGTTCGCGTCTGGCCTGGCTCCCTCCTCAAGGTGTGGGGCTCACAGCTCTGCAAGAGCATGGTGGGAAAAGGGGGCTCTGAATGTCAGGGCCCCAGGCAGAGCAAGCTTCTGTCACAGTGAGGCTTGTATTGTGCCAGTCTGCTTGCCCATCTCTGCCCAAGGGCTGGGGAGGGAGAACTGGTTCCCTGAAGTTTTCTCCTGGGGTAGTTTCTCCTGTAGGATTCGTCTGCTCTATCTGCTCTGTCGTGTGGACAGCACTTGCCTGGTTTCTGTAATCACTTGCCCCAGAAAGTGTTGGGCTTTTCCCTCTTGGTGATGTCTTTTCCCTTTGGGACATACCCTCCAGCTCATGCTGTCTTGGCAAGACATCATCAACGAAAGGGTTAATTTCCTGTCTTAATTCCTGAGCAGAGCAATAATTACCCAGCCCGGAGATCAGCAGATTGCTCTCCCCTTTGGGAAAATACAGGAAAATCAACAATTAACACTAATTAATCTCCTATTAACGCCAGATAATGAGGATCACTAGTACAGCCGGAATAAGCTCTGACAGCTACTGCTGGCCTGGGCCACAGGGAGTGGGAGCCAGGAGCTGGGGGCTCTGCCTCTGCATGGCAGTGGGTGGGTGGGTGAGGTGTGCTCTGCAGCCACACTGACAGCGCAGGAGGCACAGCATGAGTGAGTCGCTCACACCTGCACAGACATGCAACACACCAGAAATGTGTTGCACAAAGCATGAGTGATGCCTTCTGGGGCTCTCTGTAGCAGCTAGTGTGGTGGGCACCCACTGCAGGCACAGATAGGGCTGTCTCTGCGGCCCAGTGCTGAATGGGCACCATGCACCCCTGAGATCCCCATGTAGACCTCCAGAGGCATGGCTTGCTGTGGTGTCACTGCTCACAAAGCAGATCCAGTCCTTGCCCCAGAACAGCTCATGCTCTAACTGGGAAGGTGTGGGGAAAGGAGCCTGGCACAAAGCAGTGCTGGCAGCAGTGAGGTAGGTGAAGGAGGTCTGCATGTCAACCATGTGTGTTAGTCTCTGCATCTAAGGAGAGCCTGTGGGGACCTAGTTGTGCTGAACACAATCAGCTGGATGTGGGCTCAGTCACTCTCTTTGCAGGAGCTGTGCTTTGGCAGTTCTCACCATCAGTGGGTTTGATCTCCTGGGGCAGCATGAGGCGAGGACATTAGTTCTCTTGGTTTACTGGGGCAGGCTTTTGGGAGGTGGAAATGGGGCTTGCAGGGCCTTGCCCAGCTGCTCTCTCCCTGGCACAGGTGCTGCGGTACTGCCATACCTGCCCACGAGTCATCGAAGCCCTGATGAACAGCTACGACCACGTGCGTGTCTCTGAGGACTGGGTGGAAGCGGTGCCAGCCGAGGTTGTGCAGGTGAGGGAGTGTGTTCTGGCAGCTGGGACTCTGCAGCAGGGTGCCAGCAGAGGTTTGGGGCTGAGGAGGGCTGGATGGATTTGCAGGGCACAGAGATGGTGCTGGGGGGGTGAGGGGGAGGACAGGGAAGATCCACCATAGTGATTAAGGATGTCTAACTGCTTCTCCCAGTGTGGTACCTTCGGCTTTACCTGCCTCTGGTTCTGCCCTCTCTCTCTTTCTAGAAACACTCCCGTTTCTACCAGTCACTGTTCTCCCTGGAGCACAGACCTCGCTCTCTGCAGCACCTGGCTCGCTGCACACTCAGAACCTTCCTGGAGGGCCGGTTGCTTCTGGTCCTTCCTCAGCTGCACCTGCCTAAGGCCTTGCACCAGTTCCTGCTGCTCGGCTTTGAGGATGTTCTCTACTAAGGGCTGCAGTTCCAGTCCTCTTGCACCCTTCTCTGCAGATGTTCCATCTCTGCTGCTGCAGTCCACCTCCTCAGCTCCCGCTTTCCTCTTGCACACCTCCTGCCAGTCCACATCAGCTCCCCAAGCCAAACCTGTCACTATGTCCCTGTCCCAGCCAGCTTTGTGCTTGGCCTCCAGCATCTCTTTTGGAGCACTCTGTTTACCTACACCAGTCAGGACAAACTCCAGAAAGCAAGATGTGGAGATTAGGACATTTTGTGGGATAAGAAGCAAACACACTCCTCTGAATTACAGGCTTAGCTGTAGGATATGAACCTCCCTAACCCAAATCTACAAACTCTAACCTGAACCAAGCATCTAGAGTGCTCTGAGCATTGTTGGGATCCTGTCTTTAGTCAAGTTGTTTACAGTTTGTACCCAAAGGTGTTTGGAATAAACCCAGGTCTTTCTTTATACCTACCAGAGTACAGCTTCTGTCTTGCCTTGAAGACAGTCATGACAGTAGTGTCTGTAGTCTCAGACCTATCCATTCATCTGCTGCTCAGGGGACACAGGGAAACATCTGCTGGGTGTAGGACAGAGGTCTCCCAAACAAACACTCCTCACACAGGTATGGTGCTTGGGGATAGATGGCCTTGCAGGCTGGGGCAGAGCAGCTGTGGTTGTGCGAGTGCTGTGGACTGGGACTTGGAAGCACATCCTGAGAACTCCGGTGCACTGGGCACAAAGCAGCCAGCATCTACCAGATGCACAGTGCAGGGCCATGTGCTGCTGGGCTGCACCACATTCTAGCCAAGGGAAAGACAATTGTGAGGTCCTGTGATTTCAAGGCATAGTTATACATAAATCCAAGCACCAAACAGCCTTCAAAGACTTGCTGTAAGCTAACTCCGCTGCTGCTTGTGACTCAGTGCCTGAAGTGCTGGTGGCTGGCAGAAGGTGCCTGAGGGCAGCACTTGCAGGTCACTCCTCCTAGCACACTGGTCTCTCAAGGCCTCAGCATCCACATCAACAACCAAACCCTGGAATGCACAGACCTGAAGGGGGAGAAGTTTGACAGATCCAGTGCTTCTGTCTCATTATGCCTGTCTGGGGACACAGGGTGTAGCTCTGCTCCTTCAGTTCTCACCACTATAGGCAGCTGTACCATGCTGCTCAGAGGCAGCAAGGCTGGAATGACAAAGCGAGGTTCCTAAGGCCCTCACAGCAGCGATGCACCACAGCAAGTGCTGGGAGGGTACAGCAGGAATGTGGTTGCAGCCTTACCAGTGATGCCAGGATGCCTGCTGTGGCAGCCAGTGCATGTAAGTGCTGCAGCAGCAGAGAGGTAGGTAGTTTGCCTCAGAAAGGTTCAGCGCCGTGCTCTACAACATCCATGGGCAGAGAGGTGAGGAGTTGGCTCAAGGTGACCTACCAAGAGTATCTGGCAAAGAGGAAGTGAGCAGGGAAGTGGAAGCTTTTAAAACAGCTGGGAAAAGGCCTGAGCTTTGATCACGGATCAGCAGCACAGCTCCCTCAAACCAGCGCAGGAACCTGGCCTGAAGTCCTCACCTTCCCGCTGGCTGAGCTAGGCTGTCTGCTCAGGGTGATCTGCTTACAGTGTTCTGATGACCACTTCAGAGTGCTCATTTTCAGCCAGATCATGTCTGTAACTAGAAAAGAAACAGGGAAAGGAGGGCCTGTCCCTTTGGGTGGCACAGTCTGGAACTGCCTTAGCCTGGCTGGATCTGTTTGGTGGGAAGGCAGTTTGCAGAGCAGTATGTGTGGGGTTGCTTTGCTGGTTCTTTTACTACAAAACTACAGAAACTGAGTAAAGTGTGCTCAGCTACTAAGGTCCTTAAGGACAGGGAAGGGTGGAGCTGGGTGTTTTACTTCCTTCTGTAACTGTTTTGTGTAGTCCTCTAACTGAAACCACCCTTCAGGTCTGGCTGATTGCTTTGCTGGTTCTGAAGATCTCCATTTGCATGATGAGGGCAGCTTGGGTAGGTGGAGGTGAGCCTACAGTGTTTTGTTCCTGCAAACCTAGCAGCATGTGGTGCCACCGCACACGTGGGCATCAAGCTCTTGGCACTGCCAGTTCTTCTTTGGGCTCTAGTCATGATGAAGGACCCACACAGGCACTGCAGGGACTGCTCCTCCTTGAGCTACCAGGATCCAAGTGAGAGTGGGAGGGCTGAGGTCAGGCTGAGAGGGGCAAAACCATCCCTCAGCACAAATTCTCATGGACTAGATTTCTTCTGTACTACTGCTGGCATTGTGGGGCAGGATTTCCTCATGTTCACTGAGGCTAGCAGGGGAAGGGCAACATCTTTTACAACTTGACTGATTTGACTGAAGAAAAAACAAAACAAAACAAAAATAATGACCCCTTTCAGAGCTGAATCGGAAGAGTTTACACTGTATGTTGAACTAACTGCTTTGCAGCTTCTTGGATATTCAGATGAGCATGTTTAGAGGCTGGCAAGATATTGAGGGTTTTTTTATTTTTTCCTCTTCCCCAGTTATGTTAAGTTCCCCAGTGTGCCATGATTTGTTATAGAGAAAAAACTCAATGGTTCAGTGAACTCATTAGCCAATTAAATACTCTTGGATGTAAGTTATCCTCCTGCAGATGATAAAAATTGTTGCTTAAATAGTTTCTCTTTAGCATCTTCCTTAATTACTGATGGAATAGAAAGTGTTTTGTTACAACTGCAAAATACAAGCATTACCCATTGTGTCAAACCCAGAGCAGAAATGGTTGTGGGGTTCTTGGGTTTTCTTTGCACAGAAAGTTGTGCTTGCACAGCTTAACCCGGGGCAGATGCCCAGTGACTGCCAGTCTTTGGATTCTCTGCTTCTGGGGCATCCTGCTCTGGGGTCCACTTTTCAAAACACCTGAGTAAGGGAAGAGGGATCAGAGAGCACCATAAGTGGGTTATGGGTTGTCAGTGGGTCCTGGCAGCCCAACATTGGGAGGGGGTTGGCTGGACACCCTGTGGCTGATCCTTGGGCAGCAGTGTGCAGCTGCAGGCACCTGTATTTTGGTCTCAGATTGACAGGGCAGGAATGCTGTCAGCACTTTCACAAAGCACTATGGGAAAGGGCTAAGCTCAGCCTCCATCACCCTGCTGGCACCCAGCACTGGTCAGGCTGTGCCGTGCCAGGCTCCCTGAGGCCATCTGCGGAGCACAGCCAGCATTGCCAGCTCTTCTGAGGGGCGCTCAGCAGCGAAGCTGCATCCAGTGGCTGGAAAGGGAAGCTGCACAAACACAGATTAGAAACGAGACACGTTTTTAATAGCGAGGGTGATTAATCTACTAGATAATTGCATCTTAGAATAGCTCATCATGGTGGATGTACATTCCTCATCTTTGTATCTCTGGGAAATTTGCCCTAGCCCAGCCCAGAATCCATCCTGCATGGTGCTCAGCCTGGTCCCAAAGAGATCAAACTGCTTAATTACAGAGATCTATGATCAGTAGTGACTGCTTAATTACACATCTGTGATCCACAGTCCTGCCACCCTGTCATGCTGCTCTGCCTCTGGCCCAGGACTGCCCCAGGCCCCAGGATGGTCAAACAGTTTCATTTCCCTGACCACTTCATTGGTACCTCATGGACATTTCTGACTCTGCATTCGTTTCCCTCTTCCTTTAACCAGTGATTTGTACTGGTTCTGTCAGCTTCCTTGCTCTGAATTTGGTGCCCGTGGTGACTTCTGAGATAGACATTCTGAAATAAGTGGTGATGCTGCTTGATAGCTTTATTGACATATTTGCTTTCACTCAGTTTTCCTCACAAGCTTTAGCTTGGAGACTGCAGCTGTTTGGAGGCATGGAGCATGTTTCACCTCGGGACTGGGCAGTGTTTGGTGTTGCCAAAGGACCTCAGGGCTGGATGTGACACACAAAGGCAAACTCCATCCTTTCACCAGTCCACCAATATGTCAGGAGCTCACAGCTTGCCCCATGACCATTGCAGTAATCCCATCTGAGAAGGCACTCCAAGGGTCTGTGTTGATGGTGGTAAGAGCCTCAGTGGTTGCCCCAATCTCACACAGCGATTCAGCCCCTCTCTGAGCAGCCACAGGCAGAGCTCTGCTGAGCTCACTCCAGAGCCTGCCTTGGTGCTTCTAGTATTCACCGTTAGGAGCAGGACTGCTAATGCTTTCCACACTTTGTTCCACCCAGATGCTCTGAAGCAGATGCTGATGCTCCTGACATCCCTGCTGTGCAGATGGAACCCAGGGGAGCACAGCCCGTTGGTACTACGCCCCTCAGCCCCTGCTCCCTTCCTCAGCTCATCACCAGATGTCAGCAATGCTGCTCACATCCACATCATCCCACCCACCTCCCTGCTCCCAGCTGCAAGGCTGTCCCTTGGGCTACTGGGCCACGTGTGCTCAGGCTAAACACCAACACATCTTTGATAGCAGCCTGTGATGGCTTAAATTTGCTCCTGTGCCTGGCTTCAGCTCCTGGAAAATACTACAGCAAGCAACCAAACAAATTATAAGTGCCTGGACACGTGAAAAGTTCAGACCAGTCTTCCTTCCTTCTGCACCAGGCTGAAGGGCCTATGGAAAGGGGACAGAAGGAGGGGGTCTCAAGTGTCTTAAATGTCTTAACTTCATTGGTTTCACTTCAGGTTCTCAGAAGAAAATTTAGGAAAGATAATACAGGGTGAGCTATTATTACATGAGAGCAGGACTAGTCAGAAGACCCTCCTCAGAGTCAGTTACCAGTAGTCAAATTGCAGTGACACATCGAGGGAGTTACCTGGAGGTCTGTCCTGCATCTGTCACTCTTCTAGAGCTATTAAAGGCTTGCATGAAAGAAGACATGAGGCAGACACTGTGATGGTTGGGGCTGCAGCCCCAGCTGCTGAAGCACTTGGTGTCTTAGATGGTCTGTGTGCCCTCAGCAAACCCACCAGGCTTCAGCCACCAACTTTCTGTAAGTATTCCTCTGCCAACACCATGCAGGAGCTGTGCTCCTGTCCTGTGTGTGTGCCCAGTGGGAGGTGAACCACTGTAGGTCCCGCTGGGAGACCTTTGTGGCTGTGAAGAAAGCTTCTGCTTGCAAGTCTGGGAATACAAGTGGGCTTCAGATCAGGAAGACCTATCTCAGGGGCAGCTTCTAGGGACTGCTGAACAACAGAGGTCACAGAGGTTGGTACACAAGACAGGCCACCACTACTGCTGCCCTTGTGTGAGGCTTATCAAACTGTATGTGATGTAGCTTCAGAAAGCTACCTCTAGCCTTGAGTCCTAGGAAAACTCCGGGTTTTCCTCTCTTTGAAGTCTTTTCCTATTTCACAAGTTGTGGGTTGGGACAGGTCCCTGGAAATAGCCTTTTTTCTGCTCTGAGATCTTGTCTGCAGCAAAGATTTGCTCCTGAGAATGCTCTGTCTACTATTTCTGGGATCTTACTGCCAGCTATGGCTCTGACAGGGTTAGTTCTGCAATACCTTCCCCAGGCATGAGGTGTCTCCTCACCTGCTGCAGACAGTAGCAGCAAGAACAGAATCATACAGGGCAACCCGACAGTGGGCTGAAAGCCTGTGAGACTATTTGCAGAGGCCAGCTGCAACCAAGTTTCCAGGTGCTCCTTGTGTCCAGATCCTCTGCTGGGGCAGGATTTGAACATTAGCTCTTGTATACCAGGCTGAGGTGCCCACAGAGCCTGAAAGCTCAGACCAGGTTTTTTTTCTTTTGCATCACTTCATGGGTACAGCCTGGTAGCAGAGCCCAGCTTCTGTCAACACAACCTCACAGCCAACCCATTCTCTAGACTCTCCAAACTTTTGAGTAAATAATTTTGCAGCATTACCCTTTCCTTTAATGTGTTTAGTAGCTATATTGCAGGCAGGAATGCCTAGAGGCTGTGACTAGATGTAGTCCTGTTGTGCTAGATTCTGTGTCTAGATGGTAGGTGGAGCAGGTAGAGGCATAAAGTTCAGGCTGCATAGCAGTTTCCATTAGACAGAGCTGCTTTCATTGGCCAGCCACTTATTAACCCTTAGCTGTGGTTTGCCATGCTGAGTGCCCGTCTCAGACTGAGCTTTTCCTCTAATAGCTACAGCTAAAGTTAATTGGCCTTTACATAGCCAACACCCTGCACATCAAGAATATGCTCTAGACCCCCCACCTTGGAGAAGCAGTTTGCAGTGCAGGAAGGAGAGCTGGTTTGAATGAGCTCTGAGCTTCTGCCACCCAGGAGCGCAGGCACCAGCTTCTGATGATCCTGTTTTGCAGGCACAAAGCAAGGACACTTTAAGAGGCTGATAGTTTTCTTCCAGGAAGCCTCTATCTATGCTGAGCACTTTGAAGTTGTGTCACATCCTCTGTGCTGACCAGAGGGATCGTGCACCTTCTTCAGAGTGGGTACTGTGTCCAAAGGGTCAGGCGGCAAGCACAACACCTTCCAGTCTTGCCTGCTGCCTCCAGAGATGCAGACAAACTGACTGCTGTGCTCACAAGGCTGCAGCAGAGAACAGAGAACTGGAAGAAGCTTCAGCAGTACTAACGTGGAAAATGGACAAGAAGGATGGAAAGTAAAGGCAGGCTGAAGAAGGAGGTGGTGCGGGAAGAGAACCAGGCTGGTCTGCACCTGCTTAAGGGCACTGCTTGCAGAGGCTGCATTTAGTACTCAGGGCTGAACCTGGTGAGACACAGAACCAAATGCTGATGGAGCTGTGACCCAAAAACCCGAAAACAGAAGGGAGAGAGCAAGTGTCCTTCTGAGATGCTTTTTTAGCTCAATGTCTGCTAATGTATCCAGCAAGGTCCTGAGAGGTCGCTCAGGACAACAGCCAGGAGCAGAGAGAGACCAGGGGCTTCACAAATTACACATGCAGTCACCATTTCTCATGTGCCTGGTGTTGGAAGGTGCATCTTCAGACATGTTACAGGGACATAGCAGCTGCTTGCCAGGGCGGATGGAGACAAATAAAAGGGGATAAAGTGGCTCCCCACAGAGCAGGCGTGTGGGGAGGCAGAAACGCCCAGGGAGCGAACTGAACAGCGGAGGTCTGAGCCTCAAGTGGAAGCCATGGAAACTGCATTGCCACTAGACACAGAAACGGTGATGATTAGATATAGTGTACAGGAATTGGGAAAGCCCCTGGAGGACTAAGGTGTGGTGCAGCCCATGTGCAACCTGCACCCTCACCCTTGCAGTCTGGCTTGCCCTGCACGGATGTGAACGTGGGAGCTCTCCATCCATGTCCTGCTCAATGAATACACCAGACTCTAGTAGTACAGTATTTGTTCTGTTCTGCTTGCAACCCTTTCTTTTCTAGTCCTTCCCTTCCCCTCCCCAACCCCCCCTTCAATCATTTCTTCTCCAGATCTTTGCTTTACAATTTGGTAGGTGAATCTCTGCCTTTACTTCAAAGTAAATCAGAATGGAGTAACATGTCAGGGCCCTGGGTACATCCCCTCCTTCCTGAGGCATTTGCTCTCTGAGGTCAGAACCACCTTAGATAACGCAGCTGTCTGTGGGGAACTTCAGCAAGACTCTGCCCCTCTTTGCCTGAGGAGCTGCTTTTGAGCTCAGGGTGTCACCATTAATTTCTGCTTGACCTCAGCTGGAGGTACTTCTGGTCTCATACTTCTCTGATCCCAACCCACTGATTTGACTCTCTGGCTTGGCCTTGCATTTGCCTCAGCACTTGGAGAGTGGAACTTGCTGGGTGAGCATTGCACTATAGGTGATCCTAGCTACTGTCATCACATCTGCTCCGCTCACCTTCCCTCAGTCCTGTGGGACCAAACCCTTGCAGCAAAGCTGCTGCCCTTCTGCCACTCTTTTCCCCATGAAGCATCCCACCCTGGCTGCTCCTGGCACTGAACTGGATTCAGGGTTTGGGGTGACACAGGGGCTGCAGGTAAAGTGAGTGTGTGATCAAGGAAGCAGAACCTTCATCTTGGAGATGTACATGGAGGTTTGCAAGGTGCAAACTATTGATTTGCAGAGGTCAGAATGGGAACCTCATGAAAGACCTGCTACTTTGAATATGGTCAGTCCTTCCTTGCAGGAGCTTCAGTTCCTCCCCAGCTTTCTCAGTCTCCCCAGCAAGGCCCTGAAGATCAGTCTCCCCTTGCTCTTTTGCTGACATAAGAGGGTGTGAGGTTGAAGCGTACATGTAAAAGGTTCATTAAACAAGCAATCAGACTGCAGTTGTTCAGGAGTTAGGAAGCTGCTTGCATAGCCTTGACTGGGACCCTTCTGAGTACAGGTCTTGAGATCCAGTACCTTACACATGGCTGTGTTTTCATTTCCTGCATGGTCTAATGCGCTTTGGTAGCAGTGGAACGAGCCAGAGCTGCATGCATGAAGATAACTCCAACATGAAGGTTCCTTTCCCACACAGACAGGAGAGCTGAGGCAATGAGAGATAGAACAGGGATGCTGAGCTGCAGACCTTGAGCCTGTCCCCTCACCATGTCACAACTGATTCCTAAGGTGGGATTCATCCAGATGCTAGGCACTGCCAACCTGACCTCTGGACCCTCATCCTAGACCTGGGTCCACATGGCCCATGCCCAGAAATGTGTACATCTCTTCTGAGTGATCTAAGGGCCATCAGTTAGCAGGAGATGTCTGCATCAGAGTGGTGGGAGGGATCTCTCTTGCTGTGCCTTGCTTTTATGATTGAATATTTGAGTCCAGATGATTATTTCAACATGAGGTCTCCACACCTCTCTTTTCCTGGCTGGGGGTAGGGCAGCTCTCACCATGGGGAAATATTTCCTTGAGACTGCAAGGATGTGCCACAGGGACAGGCACGAAAGGCAGGAAAGAAAGAGAAGGCTCTGAGAAGGCCTTGTACTGATGTCATAGCTGCACCCCGGGGATTCAGACTGAGTCTGTTTGGTGGAGTATCGCACAATGTTGTCCCGCTGGGCCCATTTGGCCTCGTTTACTTGCTCCACGCAGGATTTTGTGTCCAGCTCCACGGCTGGACTGCCATGTCCCACACATAACACAATTCAAGGTTGCAGCAAAGTGTTGCCCCACGCCTTCTTGGGGATAGGGTAGGAAGGGGGGTGGAGAAATCTGTGTATTCACATTGACATTGATGCCAGCAGGGAGCCTGGGTAGCTAAGCAGCCAGAGGTACTGCTTCCCTAGTCCAGAGAAGAGTGCTGGCGGGAACATGTGGGGTCCTGAGGACTAGATCCAGGAGAAAGCTGGAGGTCTGGTGTGTGCCTGCACCACTGCAAACATCGCCAGAGTCAGCTCAGACGCGGCTGCGTCTCTGGAATTTCTCAACCCTCGAGTGCTTTCTGTGGCTATCCCGCTGCCCTCCTGAGGCAGAGTTCTAATTTGCTCTCTGTTTGGCACTCGGCAGGCCCGGGGAACTCCCCTGTCGCTGCGGACAGGCGGCACAGCCAGTGCCGTGCTGGAGGGAAAGTGCCGTGCGCTAGTGCGGGGACTCCTCACTGTGCTCTGCGGGACACGCAGGGAGGAGCACTCAGCCTGCGCTGGGTCCGCTCGCTCCATTGATCGACTGAGGTTTGGAAGTGCCCGGCCAGGGCCAGGGGAAGAGTCTGGCACACGGCGAGTGCGGAGCGACAGGGCGCGGAGCTTTGTGTGGCCGCAGTGCACGGAAGGCAGGGCGGCGAACCCGGGCCGTGGTCGGCAAATCTCGGCTGCGGGACTCCTCGGGTGGACGGGTCCGGCTGGGCTTAGCTTCCTGGGCAGGCGCTCCCCGGACACGCGGGCTCCGGGCTGCGGCCCCGCTCAGCCCGCACTGTGCCCCGCGGACCGCGTCCTGCTCGACGGGAGCAGAGAGGCAGGGCAGGGGGAGACTCATTCCCCGCTCAGGCTCTAACCCGCCATTCCCACTCCCTCCCGAGAAACGTCTCCGAGCAGCCCCGCGTCCGAGCCCGCCGCGCAGCTTCGGGGCCTGGAAGCTTCCCGGACCATGATCCCCGCTGCAGGAACGGCGCCCGGCGATCTGCTGGTACAGCACGGTAACCCCGGCCTGGCCGTCAGGGGTGTCGGCGCGGGCGGACTCCGTGAGG
>VWYK01050520.1:0-32031 GCA_013399775.1 Semnornis frantzii | reverse complement strand
GCGCCTTTCGCCGCCCGCGGCACTGCCGCCAGAGCCTGCCCGGTGCTCGCCCATCTCCACGAGAGGGGAGGAACCGGTGTGCTGCCCCCGGCCTCCCGGAGCAGCTGCGGCCCCTGCCTTCCACAAGAGAGCCGGCGCTACATTCCCAGCACAGCATCCCCGGCGCCCCAGGCCCCGGGGCAGGAGCAATCCCCACCGAGATTTGCTCTGCCTGATGCATTGTCACCCTCCTTGAAGGCAAAGCCCTGCCCACACCATGGCAACCATGCCAGGACCTGGCAGCTGCTGGCCGTGTGCTGAGGAGACATCTGGGCCCGCAGTCCCCATGGTCCCTGCTTCTTGTCTCCAGGGCTGCTCAGGAGTGCAAAAGATGCTGTTTCTGAAGCTAGGAGGTGGTTCAGTGACTGAGCCCAGCCCCAGAACCTGATGAAAATCCAGTTTTACACAGGGCACAGCTGCCTGCACAATCCTGAGCTATCCATGCAGAGGACCATAAGATCCCACTGCTAACTGCATGTCCAGCCATGAAAGTCCCCGTGGCTGGCTTGAAGAATGTCAACCAGCCCAGCCCTTGTGGCAAGGGAGCTCACACAGCTGTGCTGCAGCAGCAGTACCCATTGCAATCCCACCAGGGATTCTTGGGCAGTGAGAAGGCTCTCTCCAAGAGTGTGGGATGTGGTGCTGTTGGAAGGTAGTTGCTTCAAGGTTTGATAGGAAGTTTGAGTCACACAGGATCCTCTTAGCCATTGACACCCTGCTCTGGGAGACACAGCTTCTAAGTGTGGGCACATCACCGACAGCCAGAGCTGACCACTTTCCCTAATGCCCTGCCTGATGCCACAAGCAAGGGCTGGCCCATCTCCAAGTAAGGGCTGGCCCATCTCCATGCTACGTCTCCATGATCCTTCCCTCTTTGGCAGGCGCATTCTGCTGATCTGTAGGGTGGATCTGTAGGGTGGAGCCCATGCTCTGCCTGCACAGCTGAGTCCACCCGCAGAGCTCTGTAGCCTAGGGGGCACTGGCAGGGCTGATGGGCTCTCCCCACCCATCGCCTGCCGCCTCTGCTCTTCCCGTGCGGGGACAGCCACAGCTCAAAGCAGAGCAAGCACTAAGAAAAAGCTGTGCTCCTGGATGTACCAGGCAGGGGCTGCTTTCCACAGAGGTGTTCCTTGGAGGTCCTGAAACAGTTCTGCAGGATCATTTCATCACCTGGATTTCTGAGCATGGCCAGCTTCCTGGCATCCACGGCAGGGCAGCTGCCACCTCTGTCTCCTGCATCACCCACCTGGAAAGGGAAAAGCATCCTTAGGAACTGCCTGGCCTGGCTCTGCTCACAGCATCCCCAGTGTGGGCTTGGCCTGCGCAGATAGCAACATCTGCTGGCATTCACTCTGAATCAGGGGAGGTAAATGTCCTCTGGCTGCTGCCCCCAGCTATCCTGTCCTCAGGGCATGGTAGAGCCTGAGGACCTCAGCTGAGGTGTTCCCTGCTTCTGCCTCCTTGGGTCTGGGTTGGTCTGAGCAGAAATGAAAACTCACCTATACTACATGCAAGAGGGGACAATGTGTCACCTGCAGCAGTAGCTCCTGCATGTGGACTGATGCAGGCACATCTGGGGGAGGTGGGAGGAGGCAGGATAAAGCCCTTGTGCAGCTGTAAGCAGCACTCTGTCACTATAAATGTGTCCACATGAGGGGTCTATGCCACTGCAGCCCAGCATGGGCCAGCCCTAGGAGATTATGCAGAGCACTCTGAGTACACAGCCCCAAGGCTGGGACAGTGACACTGGAAGGAGCTAAATTCAATTCAAGGTCCAAGATGCCCCCTTACTCTCCCCGTAGCAGTTTAACACCACACTCCTTTGGCATCTCTAGCTGACACTGCTTTGTTGTGTCCTGCCTGAGTGACAGCAGCAGTTACCGTGTCCTTAACCCCTTCAGGCCCCACTTCTCATTATCACTGCCCCCCCAAACTCTGGGTGTCAGCATCCCTGCTGTGGCTGCACCCTGGTTCAGCTGCCCAGCAGCCATTTGGGTCAGTCTCTCTCTGCTGTTAGGTTAGCTCAGTCCCAGAGGCAGTGCACAACACAACCTACAACCAGCCATGCCACTACAGCTGTGAGTGCTGCAGCTTAATGCATGGAAGCTGCTGGAGGTGGCAGAGGTGTCTGCTGCCACCAGCGAGCTGGGCAGAGCTGCAGAGGAGCAGGAGGGAGCTCCCTGTGCTGTGCAGAGCAGAGCTTTCCTGTAAGCCCAGCGCAGCGAGCTGAGGCTGGTGCCTCTTGCACAGCATGGAGTGATGGCACTGCCTATGCTGCCAGAGCCACAGCTCCCCAGAGGAGAGCTGCTGGGGCAGATAGTGTCCCTCAAGCTGGAGCTATGGGTGCTGCAGCATTTCGCTGGGGTGGGAGGAGGAGAGCAGCAATGAAAAATTGGGCAGTAAAGAAAAACACTGACATGACAGAGCTGTACAGATGGGCAGGGACCTTGGGAGGTCTCTGGTCCAACACCTGCTCAAAGCTGGTCCCATTAGACCAGGATGTCGAGGAATTTGTCCAGCTGACTTCAGGTATCTCCAGGGATGGTGATCCCACTGCTTCAGGACCCCTGGTCCAGCATCTGATCCCCTTCCTGCTATTTTTTAATTTGTATCCCTTTGGGATTTCTCATGCACCACCTCCTGTCTGTTGTGTCCCGGAGTAGGAACTGGGGGGAGGAAGGAACTCTTGCATGGATACCCAAATGCATGCATGCAACCCCACACCCCCCATCCTGCCCCCGAGTAAAAGGCAGGCTTGGCTGTGGGGCACACGGTGAGTAGGTGGCCATGCAGTCAGCGACACAGACACATGCCAGCACGACTTAACTCCATCCTCACAAAGGCAGCTTCATCTTTTTCTCCCTAACTGGACCTCACCACTCATTTACCCTGACAATGCCTCTTGCAGAACCAGGAATGGAGTAGTGATGGCATCTCCTCAGGGGGTTTATTCACGCAGTGATCCCCACTTGGGAAAAGGTTGCCAGTGCAAAAAGGCTGGTTAGAATCAGAGCCATAGGATCATTTTGGGTGGAAAAGAACTTTAAGATCATTGAGTCTGACTATTGTCTAACCACCAAGGCTGGTGCTAAACCCTGTCTCCCAGCACCACATCTCTGCCTCTTTGAAACAACCTCCAGTGATGGGGATTCAACCTCCTCCCTGGGGAGCCTGAGCCAGTCTTTAAGAGCCTTTTCAGTGCAGAATTTTCTTCTAATATCCAACCTAAATTTCCTCTGGTACAACTTGAGGCCATTTCCTCTTGTCCTATCGCTTGTTCCCTGGGAGAAAAGACCAATCCCTCTTGGCTCCAACCTCCTTTCCAGAAGTTGCAGAGAGCCAGAAGGTCTCCCCTTGGCCTCCTCCAGCGTTCAGAGTGCTCTGACAATGGTCTTGGGTGAAGATTTGAAGGGCCACCACATGGTGCTGGTGCTGCTGTTATTTCTTAGTCAACCTCTCCGGAACTTGCTTGAAGGCTTAGCTGACCTGCTAGAGGTTCACAACACAGTTTACCAGGGAGTCATACTGTTGTTTGTTGTTTTGTTTTGTTTTCCAAAAACTAGTGGCTGTGATGGGCCCTCCAAGCCTGGTATGAGCAGACAGGGCAGAGGAAAGCTGCTCTGAGAGTAGAATCCATGCTGCTGGGGTTGCCTTTAAAGCAGCAGCTCCTTGTTCTCCTGGCCTTGGTCAGAAGTACCATGTGGGGGTCATCACTGCAACAATCCTGCCTGCAACGTGACAAACCTCTGCACTGCTGGGGAGAAAGCTGCACTGACTGGGCAGGGGAGAAAGGATCTCCTGTCCCAGTGGCCTGGCACCTGGAAGGATGGTGACCTAATAACCTCCAGTTCCTTCACAGGCAGTGCCACAGCAGCACACAGAGTCCAGGGGACCTAGTAGCTAGTGAGGTCATGATGACCTCAGCAGAGAGTGCAGATCCCCAGAGGGTGCATGTCCAATGTTAAAGGAAAGTGACCCAGGACCTGAAAGAAGTTATCCAGGGCATACTGGAACTGGGGCTTGGGGAGAGAGAGCAACTGGAGCCCCACCTTGCAGCTCCTTGCCCAGGTGCTGGGTTCTTATGAAGCTCTTCACAAGCTGGCAGTGCTCAGTGATCCCCAGCCAGCCAGGACTGCTGAAACTGCTCCCACACAGGGGCTTCCATCCTCCTGTCCATGCTGGGCCTTTCACAGCCTGCCAGCTCATGCCAGTGTCCTGGCAGCTGAGGTCTCCTTCAGTGGTTTTTGCCAGAATTTCTGCATCTACAGACACCCCAGGTACTGAGATCCCAAGTACCAGGACATGGCTGGGCATAGGGTACTAGGGCTGTGGTGGAGCATGGTGGTGCCATATGTTGGTCAGCAGAGGCCAAGAGAGTGGGGCATGGTGTCACACCTCTGCCTGCTCTTTCAAAGCAGGCACCAAGGGTTTGGAACACCAAAGTGAAGACCATGAGCATGCTGCAGCTCTTGTAAAGGCACCTCTGCACATAACCAGCATGTGGCCCCAGCTGCTTTGGGCAGCGTAGCACTGCCCCACGCTGTAGCTGCCGCCCACCCACAAACCCTCCAGGAGGCTCTGCCAGCTCAACCAGGGCTGAGAGAGGCCCCACAGGGCTTTCTTTGCCAGCTGTGCCCCATGGGGCTTGTCCTGCATTCAGCATATTGCTGTTCCCAGACTCTGAGAAGCGGTGTAGACCTGCGCCATGGCTATTTTCCATCCTGCAGCTGCACACTCTGGATGTGTTCATCTTCTCTTCACCTGCCCTGAAGCACACACATCCTGCTGCAGCCACTGCCTCAGATCAGGGGCACTAGGGCTGGCTGACCACAGCAGGGGCTTCATGGTGCTGCCAAAGAGCTGGTGTGGTCACTGTTGCTGGGGCTGCTGCTCTGGCCCATGCTTGTGGTGAGCCTGGCGCCAGCCTAAACATGGACATAGCAGCTCCTGCCTCAGCCTGTCCTGTTCCAGGACTGGCTGAGTGGTGCTGGATGTGCACCATGGTGCCAAGATGCACTGAAACAGTGGGATAAGGCTGGGCAGGGCAGAACCCAAGTTCTGCTGCTGAGGCCTGGCCCTGCTGCCACCTGGGGACATTTGGCTTTCCTAGCAGGGATGCTGCTGTTCAACACAGACCCTCCTGCCAAAGACGGGAGTGGTGCTGCAGCACTGAGGCTGCCTGTGCCCAGTGTAGGCCCTTGCCCTGGGCATAACCCTGGTTTGGGCTGACCTCCCTTAACGAAACCAGGGCCACCGTGGTGCCAACAGCTCACGATAGCCTTGCCTGCCCACTCATGAACTTGTCTCCAGCACCGGTCTGCAAGGTGTGGGCAACAGCAGGGCACTGGGTCTGTCTGGGACAGACCCAGCAGAACCCGCCCAGGGGTGTGGGTGCCCTGAGGGGGGTGCACACCACAGGAGGGGCTGCTCAGGGATGTGTGGCCCGAGGGATGACCCCAAGCAGCTCCCATAGGTATGGCTGCTGCTTCCAGCCCGACCCCAGAGGGAGAGCATGGGGACAAGCAAGGGGCTTGGCCGGGGACCCCATCCCCGTCCTGGGTAGGGGTTGTCCCGCGGGTCGGGGCAGGGCTGGGCTGGGCTGGGATGGGAAGGGAGGTGCCAGGGCTGGGCCGGGCGGGATCCCGCGAAGGGGATGATGTATGGGCAGATGTATCAGATCGCACAAGATAAACAAGCAGTGAATTTCATCAGGGCCCATCATGGCTTTAATTTGGCTGCCTAATGAGTCAGATCCAGCCGCGCAGATAAAAGTTGTCAGAGCCGCAGCCCTAATGAATTTCTTGCCACTTGTAATCAAGGCAGCTTGTCTGAGGGGGATGATTAATGGGCCCCAGAGGAGCTGCCGTCCCTCGGCTTCCATTCCCGCTAATGCAGTCGCCAGGAAATTAACCAAACCCAGCGCTGGGCTGGGGCCGAGCCGGGCAGCGGCTGCCCTGCCAGGGAACGAGGGGCAGGAACAGGCATGGGCAGGGAGAATGGCACAGGGACCAGGACCGGCATCGGGACCAGGACAACTATGCTGGCACACACAACTGGTACATAAAGATAAGGGATGGGTGGAGAGGTTGGGACCACCATCTGCAGCCACCGGTGTGACCATGGGAGGGGGTTGCTGAGGAGTGCCCGTGGCAGGTGGGATGCTAGGGTGGGGAACAGGGTGTCTTGGCACCTCCTTTCCTTACAGCATTACCATAACAGGCCTGGGGACCCAAATTTGTACCCAGTGCCAGGCACAGAGCCTGGATCCAGGTGTGGCAGGAGGGAATGCTGGAGCCCCAAACTCACTTTGTGCGGCCTTGGCTGCAACCAGCGAACCACTGCTCCGTCAAAAACTGGGAGAAGGTGGGATGAGGGATAGCAGAGCCCCTGCCCAGGGGCCTGTGTCTTGAAACTGTCTCCATCCTCAGCAGCACTCCTGTCACAGCAAACCACAAGGCGTGCTGGGACAGTGACTATTCCCTGTCTCCCATCCTGGCTTTGAGCTCACTCTGCTGCACACAGGGCCCAGCTGGCTCCAGCACTTCTGACCCAGCATGTGCCCTGCCCAGTGCACACCTCTGCTGTGCTCAGGTCTGATGCCACCAGAGCTGGGCACCTCTGTGGGACACTTTGCATTGTCCCACATCTCCCCTCCCCATTCCAGCACTCTGCCACGTTCATCAACCACCCAGTTCAGCACAGGACTGCAGGTACTGGCTCCCAGGCTGGAGGAGAAAGGGTGGAACGTGTGCCAGTGTGGGATGGAAACCAGCAGACCTCCCCTGAGTAGGCAAGCAGCAGCCCAGTGGCTGCAGCAGGGGCCCGAAAGGCAGCAGACAGGAAGCTGGCCTGGCAGGAGGGGAGTTTGCTTTATTGGCCTTTATCTCCTTGGCTGCAGATAACACACACAGGGCGACTCATGGCAGAGAAACAGTATATACAGAGTGTCCATATAAATATTTCCAATGTACATTTTATACACAAGTGACAGAGACGTTCCACAGCAGCATCCAAAGCCTCGGGGGTCCAGCGCTCAGCTGCAGGCCTGGCCCCACACCAAGGGGAGGAGGCTGCTCGCCTCCTCCTCCTCCTGCACAGCCGGAGACCAGCCCCGCCTGGGCAGCGGCGGCAGCCAGCGGGGAGGCACTGATGGAGACACTGTATATGGCTTTGGGGCTTGAACCTGGAAGGACAGCGACTCTACAGACACACAGACACAGCTGGGGGGCCCGGGGTGACCATCTTCTTCCTCCTCTAGGTCACCAGGGAGGCGGGAGGGGCCTTTGTCCAGGGACTGCCTAGGGGAGATGCTCCCTTGGCATCAGCGTGTGGGCAGCGGTGCCAGTGAGCGCACTCCCTGCGCTGGCCAGAAGCAGCGAGGGGCGCAGGGGAGAAACACAGACAGTGCTGCCTCTGCCTCCCCACTGCACCAGGGGTGCACGGCCAGGCCAATATGGGAGAGGGGGCATGAACACTGTGCCCACCACAGCCCCAGTTTGGGAGAGCAGCTGCAGCCATTGTCCTCCCCAGTACCAGCTGTGCAGGGGAGGCCACAGTCCCAAAATGCCTCCAACCCCTGCATTATCTACACGTGTGGTGGGGGCACAGAGAATCTGCCTCTCCTCCCCCTGTACCGATCAGGAGAACAAGGTGTCCTGCAGGCCCCCAACCCAGTGGCAATAGGGTAGCCCCTCCACGGGCTGGGTCTGGTCAGCTCCGCTCCAGCTGCATGGGGGGAGCCTGCAGGAACCAGTGCAGAGGAGCAGGCTGCTGGCTCCTGGCCTCCTCCTGAGGTCCTGGTGAGGCCAAGTAGAGCAGGTGGCCTGGCTCAGACCCACTCCTGTGGCCCTGGTCCCCTAGCAGGGCCGGAAGGTGGCCGTGTGGTGAGCGGAGGCCCTTGAGGAGCTAGACAGGGCTGGGGCTGGAGCGGAGGTCAGCCAGCCCCCCGGAGCAGGCGTTGTTGTTGGCGTTGGTGTTGCGGCGCGGCAGGCTGGGGGTCAGGGTGGTGACGGCACTGTCACTGGGGCACCCATGCTGCAGCAGGATGTCGATGCACTCCTGGCTGCCGGCTCGCCGAGCGTAGGCCAGTGGGGTCAGGCCCCGAGCGTCTCGGCTCTTCACGTCCACCCCGTACTGTGTAGGAGAGAAAGCAGCTGGTCAGTAGTCCGTGGGCAAAGGGGTGGCACAGCAAGGGCGGAGGCAGAGGGGTTCTGTGGCACTGAGGTGGGCAGGGAGGGAGAGATGTGAGCGTGGGTAAGGCAGTGCCAGTGGGGATGAAGGACAACCTGTGGGAGCAGGATGGATGAGGGGTGTCCCAAGACCTGGGAGCAGGGCAGTGCCCAAGGTGTTGCAGTGGAGGCTGCTAGGTGCTGTCTTACCCAGATGAGCAGCTGTGTGAAGACTACGTTGGCCATGGCACAGGACAGGTGCAGTGCCGTGCGCCCATCTCCGTCCCCGTAGGTCTCGTTCACTTCCTCCTTGGTGCCATGGGCCAGCAGCGTCACCACGAGGCGCAGGTCATCCTCCACCACCGCCCGCAGCAGCTGCTGCCCCAGGGGGATGTCCGACTGGGGCAGTGGAGCCAGGAAGAGCTTCTGCTCGTACTTGGCCCGGATCCAGCGCTCCTTCTCCTCCCTGCCAGATCACAGAATCATGGAATTGTTTGGGTTGGAAAAGCCCTTTAAGACCATTGAGCCCAACATCAACCTAACACCACCATAACCATTAAAGTGCCATGGCCACAGGTTTCTTGAACACCTCCAGTGCAGGAGATTGGACGCTCAGTGGCACAGGTGGGCCAACCTGCCTGGCCCATTCATGCCAAGAGGCATGAATACCAGCACTGTCACCCTGAATGCACCCCAAGTTGCTCCCCCTGCGCACATGGCTGTCACTAGGGCTGTCACACTGCTCTGGACACAAGCCTCACAAACACTTATCAAAGACCCATGGAACCACAGAATAGTTTTGGCTGGAAGAGACTTTGAAGTCCAGCTGTGACCCCAGCATTTCCAGGTCACCATTGAACCTCAGCACCACATCTCCATGGCTTCGGAACCCCTCCAGGGATGGGAACTCTGCCACTGTCATGGGTGGCCTGGGCCTGGCTTTGACAACTCTCAAAGGGAAGAAATCATTCCTCATGTCCAATCTGAGCCTTTCCTGGCACAATCTGAGGCCATCTCCTCTTGTCCTATCACTGACCCCACCTGGCTCCAACCTCCTTTCAGGGAGCTGCAGAGAGCCAGAAGGTCCCTCCTCAGCCTCTTTTTCTCCAGACTGAACAAGCTCAGGTCCCTCACCTGCTCCTCACCAGACCCTTCATCATCTTCACTGTCCTTATCTGGATTTTCTCCAGTCCCTCAATTTTTTTCTTCGAGTAAGGGATGCAAAACTGACCCCAGGATTGAAGGTGTGGTCTTGTTGGTGCCCGCTGTCCTGGTCCTGCACCCTTCCCTCCTCTCACTGCACTTTCTTCCTGCAGCTCTCTGCTGACTCTGGGTGCTTCTACCCATGCATGCTCAGCATCCCACACCCAGAGCTCCATCCCAGGGCTCCTACCCTCCTGCTGCCCATCACGAAGCACCACAGGGCCCATGCCTGCTATGCTGTGTGGGGGCCACGGCCAGCAGCGAGGGAAGGTTGGTGGTTGCAGGAGGTGGCCCGGTGCCACGGGAGGCCTCTTATCGGCGCTGCCGTCTCGCCTGGTGCGAACAAAGGCTGCGGCAGCGTCTGTCCCGCCGGGGCCGCGGATCGATGTGCGCCGAGCCGCCGCTATCTGCTGCCTTTCTGTCCATCTGCAGCTGCCGGGCGGCCATCAATGCCCCGCGCCGAGCATGCTCACTGCCCCCTGACCCCGCGGCTCCGCTGATAAGCTGCAGAATGGGCTCTTGTTGGGATGAGTGACAGCAGAGCCGCTCCGATCGGGACAGACAAGGGCCTGAAAGGGACTCACCCTTGAGACCCACACCAAGCTGCCAAGCCATCCCTGTTAACCCCTTCCGCTTTGCAGCCAGCCACGTCCGTGGCAGCTAGCGTGTGCCCCAGGACAGCCAGGAAGCTCTGCTGACCCACCAGGGCCATTGGAGAGGATCTCCAGTGCCAGGGAGCAGGCAGGATCTTGGAATGCTGCAGTACCTCAAGGATACCTGCCCACCTCTCTGTTTGGGAAAGGGCCTCTAGTGCCACAGAGCAGGCAGGACCTCAAGCACTGGAGCGTGCCAAGGATTCCTGCCCACTTCTGTCTGACTGGATGGCTGCTCCCAACCTCCTGTGGCATCCTCCTGTGGTTGTCTGGAAAGCATCTCTGCAGTTCCCCATCTCTCTTACCGACTGCTCTCGGGAGTGGGCTTGGGGTAGCCTTCCACAGCTCCTTCCCAGACGGTGTTGGCCAGGGCATTGCCTATGGCTGTCATGACCATGAGGAGCTCGCTGGGCCAGTCATCCAGGTCCAAGGAGCGCACGCGAGACAGGTGGGTGCCCAGGTTGCGATGGATCCCTGAGCACTCAATGCACATGAGGGAGCCCAAGTTCAGACTTGCCCAGTCAGGATCTGATGGTTAACAAGATCAGTACAGGAGAGTTAATGCCAGTGTGGACTCACCAGCCTGTCTCCCGCGATCCAGGAAACCCAGATTTGCAGACCCCCCCCACCAGATCCCTTCCAAGCTCAGTGTCCCAGCAGCACAGAGAGGACCCCCAGGCTGGTCAGGATGGGGTCAGCAGAAGGTGGCTCGGCCTCCCATCCCTGAACAACTAGCCCAGCGCAAGGCAGGATGAGACAGCCCCACGGCACAGGGGTCTCTGGGGTAAAAAAGGAGGTGGCTGAGGTGGAGTTCCCCTCCCCAGGTGAACAACCCCCTCCCCGTGCAGCCCTCCTCACTCGGTGCATCGCAGTCGACGCAGAAGCTGTTGCCGCGGGCGGTGCGGACGGCCTGCATGGCCTGCGCGTCACTCTGGCTGCCCAGCCGCGCCTGCAACACAACGCAGGGGGAACTTCGGTTACTCAGGGATAGCTGCCCACAACCTGCCCCCTCCTCTGCACCCCAAGAGCCCACCAGGGAGCTGCCAGCACCTCACTGCAGTGGGCAACTTGCTGCAGTAGGCACCTGTGCTAGTTTGAGCCTGTGCCACAGGCTCTGCTGCAGGGAGGGGAGCTCAGAGAACAGGGGTCCAGAGCAGACATCAATTTGTAGGAGTGGGGGTGGTGGGGAGGAAGAAGAGTGAAAAACCTAAGAGCTGCCCAAGAAGGGAGTAGAGAGCTGAGGATCCAGCTCTGGTGGGATGCAGAGACTTCAGGATCCAGCCCTGGTGAGATGCAGAGAGCTCAGGATTGGATCCAGCCCTGGTGAGATGCAGAGAGCTCAGGATCCAGCCATGCTGGGTTATAGAGAGCTCCATGGGGCTGGACCTAGGTTATGGAGAGGACAGGGATCTCAGAGAGGTGACAGAGACTGTGGAGAGCAGCTCAGCCCCCAGAGATAGGCTTCAACCCTGACTGAGAGCAGAGGTATGGGGACAGGATCCAGCCTGTATGGAGAGGGGAGCCTGGGACAGGGATGGACACAGAAAGCAGATGCCAGAGAAGAGGAAGTAAAGCAGGACTCAGCTGAGGCCCCTTACCTTGTTTTTGCTACTCTCACAGCCCTGCAGGCTGGCCAGGATCTGGCTTTCGATGGCCTGGACCCAAAGCTCTCGCTCCTCTGACGTTGAGGCCTCGAAGAGCCACGTCTGGCCCGTCAGGGACACGATAATGAACTCAAATGGCTCATCCGGTTCTGGAAGAGAAAGGTCTGCTGTGACACAGGTGATAGAAGGAGAGGGCCTGTTAGACTTCAGAGGGTGAGCCAGAGGCAGATCCCTGCCATGCCCCCAGAGAGGTAGGATGCCTGGCAGTGGCGGGGCCAGGCGGCTGGGATGGAGGGGCAGTGTGGGGTCCATGGGGAGCATGGACCAGAGCTCTGCACCAGGCTTTCTTTCTATGCACAAATAGCCTTAGTGCCATCCCAGGCTGCAGCACTGGGTTCCTGGCAACTGTTTGATCTCTGTGAGTTCCACCCTTGGTGACAGCTGCACCTCCTGAGCAGTGAAGTCAGCTCCTCCACAGAGCTGGTGTCCCAGACCAGCCCCATTACACTCGAAGGGCTTGGTGCTTGCCAGTGAATGGCCTTAGAGAGGCAGGGACCTGCACACTGGATCTGGAGGTGCAAGGAGGACCCTTGTGGTGGGCTCAAAGATAGCTTTTCAGTCCTGGGCATCACCACCAGCTGAAGAGCACAGCAGGGCAGAGACTTTGCTTGGGGAGCCCTCAGTGCCTGGGCACTTCACAGACCCACACAACAGCACCATTGCCATAGGGCACAGTTGCTGCTTGTCCACGCAGAGTCATGGAGAGGCAGGAGCCATGGAGCAGTAGGAGTGATGCCATCTCATCTCTGTCACCTTTCTGTGGTTCACCACTGGGCAGGCAGCCTCTGACTTCCAAACCTTAGAAGCTGGTGGCCAGGGGGTCCCTTGGAAGTCAGTGAAGCAGAGCGGCTTCGAGGCACATGGACTGCAGCAGGAATAGTGGCAGGGATGGCAGCAGGGACACATGTGGGGCAGAGTGCCCAAGAAAGCAAGGCCAGTAACCCACCCCTCTGCACAGCAACTGCATCTGCACCCCACCAGCAAGCCAGAAGATTCAGCCTTGGTACTGAAGCACCTCTCTGGCTGTGGAAGGTGGGCACATGTTCCATGCTTCCCCTCTTCAGAGAGGGTGTTTTTGGTGAGCCCCAAGGGCTGCTCAGACTGCCAGACACTTAGGGGCTGGGTACAAACAACAGTGGTGGCATCCCTACCAATGCAGTCTGCTTGGTGGGTGTCCAGAGAGGGTATCAGAGCCCAGGCACCTCTGTGTTGGGCACCAGAGACGCAGGGGACAGTGAAAAAGCTCCTCAGAACCCAGTGCCCAACAAAATGGCCCCAAAACATAAAGATCCTGCTAAAAACCAAGGCTTAAAATGTGGTGCAGGCTGCTGCCAGCCCACGCCATAGGCTGCGGCAAGCAGGCACAGGGGTCTCAGGCATAGGTGGGGTAAAGCCCTGCCTAGTACCCAGGCACCAGGAGCCACCTTTTATTGCCAACTTCAGTAGTTAGTGCAGTAAATGACTGAACGGAGCGGGGCCTGAATGGAATGACTAATAAACGTTATGTCACAGCACACGCTTCAGCTCATAGCAAAATGATTTGTAATTACCTAATTAGCGTTATGCAAATAACACCCTCATCTCCATAATGTGCCTTCCCAGCTCTCTATTAAAAGCAGGGAGTCAACTGCATAGCTCCAGAGACAGCCAGCAGGCCAAGGGGGCCCAGACTGCCAGCAGCGAGGCAGAGCTGCGCTGACCTCCGGCTTGGCAGGGTCTGTGCTGGCCGGGGTGGGCATGGGAAGGAAAGCAAAGGGGTCTAGAGGGGTCTGGATGGGATTTAGAGAGATTCAGAGAAGGTCTGGAGGCATTTAGAGGGGGTCCTCTCCTCTGCCTGACTTCCTCCCAAAGGTGCAGACAGAGGAGCCTCTTGCTGTCGAGGGGAGAAGCCAAAGGGCAGTGACCTGCTGCACCCAGCAACACCCCAGCACAGCTCACAAACTGTGGCAAAAGCCACCAGCCATGTCCCAGCAAGGACATGTTCAGCCTCAGGTACTGCAGCCTCCTAGCATGGGCAGAGCAGGGCTGTGTCCATAAACACTCTCAGAAAATGGGAGCAGCCACGGGAAGTCTCCTTGAGGAGACAGAGATCTCCGGTGGGGGTGGTGGAAGAGCAGAGCCCTTCCTCTGCTGCAAGTGCTCTTCCCAGAGCTCGCTTCCTCTGCAGGCACCAGCACCTGCACCGACAAGTGCCAGGAACAGCACCCAGCTCTCCACAGCTCCTTCCCTCACGTGTGCCTGCTTACCCCAGAGCAACCTCCTGCTCAAGCTCCTGCTCCTGCGCCGTGGTGGAGAGTGTCCTGCTACTCACACTGCAGGCTCAGGATCTTGCATCTCATGGGGGTTAAAAGTGACACCTCACTGGAAAGATGCCTGCTGAGAGCATCTCATGGTGTTGTGTTCTGCCCAGATCCCACTAGCAGCCACAGGGCTTGGAGATCACGAGAAACAGAATGGGGCAGGAAGGCAAGGCTTGACCTCCCCCAGGAGACCCTTGAGGGGATCAAACGACCCCAGGACAAAGGGCTCTCCAGCTGAAGTGCCAACTGGCTTGCCTTTTCTGGACAGAATGGGGAGGCTGCACTCACTGCACCCTGAAATCAGTCTGTGACTCTTCCTCTGGGGAAAGATGCCTGCAGCTGCCTTTATTCTGCTGAGAATGAGATACTGGGACACAGGAGGACAACAGACAGTCACACTGCGGGCCTCTTCCCCTCTCTGTGGTGCACTCACCTAACCAAGACATTAGGCTTGCCCAGCACTTTGCCCTTTCCTGCAGCTTTCAGCTGCAGAAGAGACCCCGTGTGCCTCCCACCCTAAGGATGTCTGCTGTGGAGGCTCCAAGGACACCAAATCCCAGCTCAGGAACAACATTCCTGGAAAATATCCAGCTAGTAACTTTTGAATACTGGGAGAAGAAACCTGGCAACAGTCAGGCTGACGGCCGCTGCCCCATGGCCAGCTAGCACCACCCTCTGTGAGCACTGCCAGACCCTGGACTTTCTGCCATGTCCAGGGAATCCCATAGTTCCAGGGCTGCCCAGTCCCAGCCCTGGCAGCAGTCCCACTCAAACCAAAACCCCAGAGGCAACTTTGCCAGTTCAGGACCTCCGTTCCCTTCCTCCTTTGTGCCTCCTGGGTGCCAGCTTTGCTCCCAACAAAGGGCCTGCTACTCTGAGCAGCACAAGGGAAGAACCAACAAAGGAGAGAAGCTTTGCTTCAGCACCAAAGCTTCTCTCAGCAGCACAACCCCTTCCTCCTTCCCCTGCAGCCACGCAAGACGGCACTGCAGAGCCAGAGCACTTGAGCATGGTGTGGCTATGGCAGGGTAGCAGGGACCCAGAGATGACAGCCTCAGGCTGGCACACAGGGCTCGGCAGAGCTGGGAAGGGCACCAAGAACTCAGAGCGGCTTTGAAGGGCGTGCAGACCCAGCTTCCTGAGCAGTTCCTGAACTCCCCAGGGCACCTGCACAAGCTGAATCAGACTACAGCCATAGCTTGAGGCACAGATTTTAACATGTCAGGGGTATTTCTGGCCAGGTGAAAGGGTAACACAAAGCAGATGCCACAGGCAGAAGGATCTGGACCACCTCTCTTGAAGCAGAGTTGGCAGCATGCCCTTCCCTACACCATATATGGGGCACAGGCTCTTTTCCAGTGGCCCAGGTGGCCAGAGGAGCCCCTTGCTGGCTCATACTTGCCAGGGCCAAGCTTCCAGAGGAAGCCACTGCTCAGGAGCAGGGAGCCCTCTCCAGCTGCCTCAGGGCAGAGGGGCTACCCCAGGGCCAGAAGGCAGAGCCCATCTCCTGGCCCTGCGGCTGCCTGCTGGCGCGGGCGGCAGTCCATTACGCCAGCTCCATTAGAATTAGTGGGCAGTGCAAACGAGCACTCGGCTCTCTCCTGATGATTTTTTGATGATGTTTTAAAGACTGAGCTCCGTGAAGAGTTGCTGAGCAGGGCTGGGTGGGAGCCGGCTCCGCTAATGGGCGTTAACCCCACGACCCAGCTCCAATGCTGCCCAGCAGCGAATGCTCAACAGGGGCAGGATGAGCACGGGCACCACAGCCCTGCCCCGTGAGCAACCGAGGCACCAAGCTGACAAGGCCTGAGGACAACTGCAGCCTCTGCAGCGAGAGGACCAAACCTCATGGAGTCACCCCTCGGAAGCCCGCTGTACTAGAGGGGGGAGCCAGCAGCCCCCCCTCCCACCAAACCAGCCTTGGGAAGAGGCACCTCCTGAGGGTCAGCAGATGAGCACCATGGCACTGGGAGAAATGGGGCAATGGAGGCATCCTGCATCACTGCCAAGAGCCAGCACAAGGTGAAAGGAAGAGGGCAAGGGAAGAGCCCACCAAGAAGCTAGGGTGGGACAGAGCTCTTCTGCCCAAGAGCAGAGTGCTGAATCTGTCACTGTCACCTGCAGAAGCAGCAGGGGTTTGAGACGAGGCATTGGGGAGGAAGGGAAGCAGCACCCTGGGAGCTCGTCTGTGTGCTCAGCATGGAGAGTACAGCTTTGAGCAGAAGAGCTGTGCTGGGTGGCTAAAAGCACCTCAACTTCAGCACAGAGGATGGGCAGAAGCACTTCCACAGCAGTGCTCCAGGCATGGAGATCCCCCGTGTCAGCTCTTAGCTGGCTCCAGCCTTGGCAGACAGGATGCAGCCCCTGCCTGGCACACAGGCCAGCGTGGGACACCTGTCCCTGCATCCCAGCAGGTTCTGGAGGAAGAAGCAGGATGCCACTCAACATCTCAACACACGGAGCCATGCCCTGTTCTTGAAGCAGAAGCCTCCTTTCCACTCCACTCTCCCTGAGCTTCCAGTCACACCCAGTCTCACCACACTGCTCCTGTCCTGCTCCCATCCTTCCTCCCATTTTGAGCTGGGGGAGCAGAGGTGGCTCTGGATGCCAGGTGAGTCACACAGGGATGAGGCAAGCGGGGATGCATGGCAGGGCATCAAGGGCTGGTCCTGCCTCTGGTGAACAGAGTCCCTGTTCCGCAGCTGCCAGGCCCATGAGGAGTGTCCAGGAGCAGGGCAGCCAGCGGCCCCCCAGCCTCGGGATGCTTGTTTGCAAGCTGCCACTGTACCAGATCATTATGAGGTGTTTGGGATATCAACAAATTAGCAGGCGTCTGGGAAGAGAAGGATGCGGCACCATCCGTAAATGTCAGCTGGCTGCCTCCTCATTTTGCAGATCATTAAACCCAATATTCCCAACCTGTATTAGTGCAGCAGGGACAGGCCCTCCGCAGCCGCGCTGCCGGCACAGCCACTGCTGTGGAGACCCTGCAGCGCCTCGTCCCAGCGCCCCCACAGCTCCCGGTGCCCCTAGCTGAGCTGGCACATCCCCAGTGCCCCGTGCTTGGGGAGCGCTGGGCTGCGGGGCAGCAGGGTGGGGAGGGCTCTGTGACACCGAGGGGTAGGTGCACATCCACAGACTTGTGGGCAGGGGCTTGGGGAGTCAGAGGAGAAGGTGCTCCTGAGGGACACCACAGGGTAGATGGTGATGTCACAGCGAGGGACCCAGCGTCGCTACTGTGTCCACAGGGGGACAGGTGCCATATGGGGTGCAGTGTATGCACATAGGGTGGTGGGGCTAGGAGGGGCCATGGTGGGTGTGTGCACACACTGGGGACAGGGGACGGTCACCCTGTGGGCACAGGAGGAGGGGCACGGACAACACAGGCTTCACGGTGCACCCCACACAGAGGTGGGGTTCTGGATGTGCACACAGGGGTGTGAGGGGCAGCACAGAGCTCCCCCCAGGAACCAGATAGCTGCTGGAGACAGGCCGTGGCATGGCAATGCCCAGGCACGGGCTGCTCCTCCCAGGCCAGGCCAGACTGCTGGGTGCTGCACTGAGGAGCATCTCGTTAGTGCTGGATGAAGAGGCCTGGCAAAGGAGTGCCCGGGTAGCATAAGCAGCGTGGGGCAGGTGGGAGCCGAGCAGCAGCAGCTGGAATCCCCAGCGACCTGCTCAGCCCTGCGCCCAGCCCGCGGGACGGGCCCCGGCAGCCCCTGACAGTTGGCATTAATCAGGCGCAGTGCCCCAACACAACTCTTCAGCGGCCATCAATTCCCCCCGGGTTTTCCAACTAAAAAACAAAGACAAAACCGCGTGGTGCGGCCGCCACTGAGCAGCACATTAAGGGGCTGTCAGCTTCTCGCCATGCACCCTGCATCACTCTTTAAGCACATGAGAAGTTCATTATCCCCGGAGCTCTGGCAGCCATGGGGATGCTGGCGCAGGGAGCGTCGCGAAGGTGCTGCTGTCAGATGCACCTGCTGCTCCCCGGGCACCGCGAATGCCCCAACAAGAGCTGGGGGCCCCGGGCACGGGGCAGGCACAGCACCAGTGGGGCTCTGGGCCGGTCTGTGGCAGGACAGGGTGCACCTGGCCACAGCACTTTGCTGGGCTTTGATCTCCAGCAGACTATCCTGATGATCTCTGAGGCTGAGATGGTGATGAGCTCCTGCCAGGGCTGCTGTGGCATGCCCTGACAGCCTGTGGCAGTGGGTGCTCCCTGACAGCCAGCCTGTGGCAGTGGGTGCTCCCTGACAGCCGGCGCCGCGCTCCCTGCCGCGCTGACATCCCCGGCAGCCCAATCCCACGCTTGCCATACTTTGCTGATGCTCCCTAGCAGCCTGACACTGCGCTCTCTTTAACATGCGACCATGTAAAAAAGCAACAGCTCCTTTGATTTATGATACTTCAGAACAACTAAGATTCAATTGCTCCGCACGTCCCTGCCTCTGATTACCTTCTAAATGAGATAAACTGATGGCAATTTATCCCCAGACCTCACCAACTTTCTCAGGATGCCAACCTGAGATGCTTGTGCCCTGCACATGCAGAGGTTAGGATGGGTGCATCCACTGGGATGGGCGCCTCCAAAGGGAGCCTGGCTGCAGCCCAAGCCATCTCCTCCTCTTCCATGATCCCCTGTTGGTGTGACTGAGGGCTGAGACTGACACCGTGCCCAACCCAACACAGCTGCTGAGGTCTCCCCTGGCAGGAGGCTTTGGGGATGCCAGCGGTGACGCTCCCCACAATGGGAGGGGCACACTACTGTGAGCTCATGAAGAGCATGGCTGGTCACCAGGCTGTCTCCCAGCCTCCCTGCAGCGTGCACTCTCCACAGTGGGATGCACCCCACAGGGATGGCAGCCCTGCTGCCCGCACAACTTTCACCAACTTTTCTGCTGTGAAAAAACCTGCTGTAACCATCCAAAACCAGCTAAAAACGATGCAAGGAAGAATGGGACATGCTTATAGACACCAGACCATGACATAGGTCATCAGTCGTGCCCATGATGAGGGGCAGAGCCGAGCCCCAGGTTCACAGCTGGAACCAGTGTCTGACCGGTAAGACATCAGGACAGGACCTCACTCAGAGGCTCATTACCTCTTATGTCTTTGCTGCCAGCTTCACTCCGTGCTGCAGGCTGCCACGCAGGACAGTGAGGATGGCAAAAGTGACCCAGCCTTTGGAAGCCCAGCTCTGCAGCTGGATCCCTTTGCTGATCAAGCAGATTACAGAAAAAAACGACTCCAAGGGAAGTTTTTGACAAGCCAACCAAAAAGGCAGCAACCCCTTGCACAACAGCCCACGTGGCAGACACCAGGGACTGCTCTGAGCTATGGAGAAGCAGCTCCAGTCCCCTCTGCCCGACCATGGCACTGAGCCAGCGCATGCTGCACCCATCCACTGACTGAAAGAGGACAGCAAGACTCAGACAGGCTGGATTGAGGACGGATAAAGAGATGGAGACACGGAGGTGGGATGCTCATGAGACTGCAGATCACAGGTGTCCCCGCTGCTCTGCTGTGCTCTGGTATCTCTTCATATTGGTGTTTCCACTGCTCCCTCCCCACCTTGCTGCCACGTGTCCCAGCAGCAGCAGCACTGCAGAGGGAAGGGATTTTTCCCTTTTGTTTTGTTTTTTTTTTTTTTTTTTTTTTTTCCTCACTTCTCCTGCTCCTGATTCTGATGCCAGAGGCTTCTGGCAGCAGGAGGAGCAACTGTGTGCAAAGTCTGTGCAGTGACAAATGAAGTTTGGTAACTGACACTTCAGTGGTAAATGAAGCTCTGTGGTGATCAATGCAAAGTAATGCACATTGCAGGAAAAAGTGACACTGCTCTGGCACCTGGCAGGGCTCTAAATCAGCTGTATCAGCCCAAGACAGGGCCTGGATGGCACTGCAGATGGCACACCATCTCTGCCCAGCACGCCACTGTGGCCAAGGACCAGGGCAGCAAGTAACAGACAGTATTTCATAGAATTCTAGAATCATAGAAGCAACCAGGTTGGAAGAGACCTCCAAGCTCATCCAGTCCAACCTATCACCCAGGCCCATCCAATCAACCAGACCATGGCACTAAGTGCCCCATCCAGGCTTTGCTTGAACACCTCTAGGGACAGTGACTCCAGCACCTCCCTGGGCAGCCCACTCCAATGCCAATCACTCTCTCTGGCAACAACTTCCTCTTAACATCCAGCCTAGACCTCCCCTGGCACAACTTGAGACTGTGTCTCCTCCTCCTGTTGCTGGTTGCCTGGGAGAAGAGTCCAACCCCACCTGGCTACAGCCTCCTTTCAGGTAGTTGTAGACAGCAATGAGGTCTGCCCTGAGCCTCCTTTTCTGCAGGCTGCACACCCCCAGTTCCCTCAGCCTCTCCTCACAGGGTTGTGCTCCAGGCCCCTCACCAGCCTTGGTGCCCTTTTCTGGATGTATTCCAGTATGTCAACATCTCTCTTGAATTGAGGGGCCCCGAACTGGACACAGCACTCAAGGTGTGGCCTGACCAGTGCTGAGTACAGGGGCAGAATAACCTCCCTTGTCCTACTGGCCACACTGCTCCTGAAGCTCTTGTGCACATCTCGTGGCACCACAGTGTCAGGCCATGAAGCCTCAGCCATGCCACTTCACAAGGATGCTGTAAGAAGGGGAGGACAGTGAGAGCAAGCCTGTGCCTGAGCAAAGACCCTGTGAAATGGCACAGAAACTGGCATGGCTCAAAGACCATCCATGGACTGGGCATCCCAGAAGGAGGGAGACAGTCATCTTCTTGGCCCACCTGGGTGCAGAACTCTGCCAGGGGAGGGTCACACTTGTCTTGTGGACAAGCCACTGATAGCTTTGAGCAGTGGTTACTCCACATTACAGCCTCATAAAAGTGTTCTCACATTTAATTACCTTTACTGCTAAAAGCCTTTGTTGTTTTGTGTAAGCTGAGATCCCAGGCACTGCACCCCTCAGGCCCTGTCAGCTAACAGCCTGGCAGGACTGGACTTCCTTCTCTAGAAGCACTGGAACCATCACTGTTGTGCTTCCCAGTCTTTATCCTGGTCAGCTGGGGCCCTTACAGTCCACACCACTAACACGGTCCCCAAACCCAGGCCAGGATTGGGACCATTTTTACATCTCTCTCTGGTATTTCCAGAATCTCTTGCCTGGATGGACACAAAGTGTGGGTGCAGAGTCCTCCTCTCTGACACCCCATGTTCCAGCCACACAACAAATATGTTTGTCAAAGCCCCACACTGAGAGCTGCAAACACAGAGCTGGTGTAGGGAAGGGCAGCAATGTGCCTAGAGGGTCACCACATGCCCAGAGCCAAGCAGGCTCAACACAGAGTTGAACATTTCCTGCTCTCCTTGAGACACCCAGTGCATGCTACAGATTGGAGTGATGCTCCAGATCCTGGAAGCCACCACCACAAAAGGAAACCTGAACTAAGCTCAGTGCTTTTCAGATGAAGAAAACTGCAACAGAAAAGACTGAACCAGAGAGCTGCCCAACTCCTAGGTAGATCACCACCACCATTGTGTTTCTAGGGGACAGAACTTAGAGAAGGTTGCTCTGCCATGGGGAATGGGGCTGCAGACTGCCCTGTGCCTGGAGCCAGAGGTCAGGCCAGCTGCAGGGTGCTGCGTCAGATACAGGCCATCAGGAAACGTAGGTCTGGAAATGTTATAGTTTCTTCTGCAGCAGCTGTCAGCTCCAAACACTTCTCTTAACCCCTCTCCCCTGCCTGTAGCCATCTGAACCAGCTCTTTATTTTGGTTTACCAGGAATGCTCACTGAGTGCTGGGACAGGATGGCCCAAGATAACACCAAGGCTGGAAGTCTGAGGATGGCTTTTTCCACAGAGGCTAACTGCAGCTGCCACCCTAACCTCTGCCTGGACAAATCTGGGTGGCTTTGGACAGCCAAACACACATCTCTGCGCCTCACAGGCTCTGTGCAAAGCTTTGGGTCCCTCTCCAGAAACACACAGGCACCAAAATATCCCATAAAAAAACCCACCAGTGCTCTTATCATAGGTGAAGCAATGCTTATGTCTTCAGCTGAAACAAACTTCTCCAGCAGATCTTCCTACCTTCTGTGGTCGTGCTGGGGCCATCAGGCCGCGTGGTCCCTGTGCTCTTTTTCCTGCGATGCTTCTTCCTGTTGGCATGCGGTGATGGGGGTGGCTCCAGCTTCGGGCTGGCAGCGCTGGAAATGTTGGGGCTGGAGCTGAGAGAGTCAGCAGTGCCGTTAGCTGTGGACAGAGACAAAGTCATGTGCATCCTGACAGCCACAGCCTGCTCCTCCTGGAGACAACCACGCACCCTGGGCATGGCCCCGGTGCTGGGCCTGGCTTAAGGTGCACAGCCCCACCAGAGTGCCCAGGACCCAGCTCAGCCCCATGGCAGGGGGCAGCTCCAACTCCCACACCAGCTGAGGACTGGCAGGGTCCTGGGACAGGGTCAGGCTGGACACACTCTGCACTGGGACTCATCCAGGATGATCGCACAGAGACAGCCCTGGCACCTAGGCTGCTGGGACAAGCACGGTGGCATCACAGGGAGCAGCTCCACATGCCAGCCCCTTGGCATGTCCCCACAGGTGCTGCTCAGCAGCTGAGTCCTCCCAGGATGACACACACGTTTTGGGGAGGGACAGTCCCAGGAGGTGCTCTCGGCCCCCTCGGGCACAGAGCCAGGCCGCAGGATCCGCAGTGGCGCTGCGGAAGTGCCGATTCCCTCGGCACCGCTCTGCCAGACGAGGTGACTGGGGTTGCCACACTTAGGAACCTAAGCATGATGGTCTCAATAGGCTTCCGATACGGAGCTGAAGGAGCTGCATCCCCAGCAGCAACGCACCAAATTTATCCTCAATCATACTGTTCCTTACAATTAATAGCAGAATTAGAAACAATCAGGGAGCTGCCTAATTACTGTCAATTAGAGCGCGCTAATCAAGCTCCGATCACACACACACACGCTGCCGCTGCACTCACCATTAAATGTCAAATTTCATTAGAGACCAGCAACAAAATCAAAAGCCTGACATTCAATTTCAGCAGCACACACAGCGCAGGCTTCCAATCAGCATAAAAATGCAGACTCCGGGGAAGGCAGCGAGGCGCAGGAGCCCCTGCCGCACCGTTAACCCTCTCCCAAATGTGCTCCCGCTCCCCCTCTGGCCCACGGGGCATGGGCACAGCCCCACTGCCAGCCCGGGGCAGCTCCTGGTCCTCAGCCACGCCCCAGTGCCTCCTACCGAGCCGCAGACTTCAGCTGGGCAGCTAAATGAAGAGTGATGGCAGTGCCCAGCAAGGGCAGCGCCCACCAGCAGAGGGACTGCGGTTACCTGGCCAGCCCCTCTCCTGCTCCAGCCCAGCCTTCGCTCTCCTATTTCAGACTGGACTGCTCTGGTCAGACCGGGGCTTGGTTTATCTCCGTGTGGCAGGACAGACACCCAGAAGTGGACTGGGGAGGACAGACACCCAGTAGTGGGTCAGAGAGGGCTGCAGGTGGTGGCCAGGAGTTGCTCCACTGCCACCATCCCCCTTGCAAGGCTGGGACAGGACATGGCATTGGAGCTCTTCCCGCCCTGGTTTCTGCTGCACTTGACAGAGACTAGCAGGGTGCTGCTGCTGCTATTTATTCACAGGGAAATAGCTCACCCTTGACAATTAAGAGAGATAAATCTAATAAAAGCAGACTCTGGTTTCATAAATATAAATTACTGAGCCCCTTCAGCAGGACTCTGTTTGGAGCAGGTGTGAGGCACCTTCATCTCCCAGCCTGGATGTCACAAGAGACCTGAACTTTCTCATCTGAGGCTACACGTGGTGCCTCCAGCCTACTTCTGCTGTCCACCTGCTCACCAGGATGGCCCCCAGGCTGAACTCTGCACCACCAGCATCCTACCCACCCTGCACCTCTGCAGCTCCCAGGTGAGCCCTGGTGAGCTTGGCACCTCCTGCTCTGTGAGCAGAGGTCACCCACGCCGCTGCTGCTTCCTGCCCAGCAGCTAAAGCCATCAAGCTGAAGGCTGCTGGGAACCAAAGAATGGGGCTGGGGTTGTGTTGAGGTGAAAGTAGAGCATGAGAACATAAGTAGAACACTCCCTCAACAAGATCAAGGTGTAGCTTGTTCTCCCTCTTTCCAACTCATCTCAGCCCTGCAGCAGAGGGGTGGCCATGCTGCTGTGAACCTGTCTGTGGGCCACTAAAACAGGACACAGCAAGGCAGGATGAGCAGCTGGGCTCAGAGTCCTGCACAGTGCAGTGGGGCCACCAGTCCTGGAGACACACTATGAGCCCTGGGCTGCCACCCACTCCTCTGTGTCATGGGGAGAAGCAGCAGCATCTGGGCTCCTGCTTGTGCCAGTCTCCAAGTTATTCTGCATAGAAGAGGCTGTGGGAGGATCACAAGCACGTATGGGGCAGAGCCAAGGCAAAATTCACCTCTGCAAACACACCGTGAGTGCCAAGGGCAGCACTGCCTGTCTGCTGTCTGCATGAGGCAGTGCCAGAGCACAAACTGAGGGCACAGGTCCTGTGAAGAGCAGCTGAGGGACCTGGGGTTGTTCAGCCTGGAGAAAAAGAGGCTGAGGGGATACCTCATTGCTCTCTATAACTCCCTGAAATGAGGCTGGAGTCAGGTGAGGGTCTGTCTCTTCTCACAAGGAACAAGCAATGGGACAAGAGGAAATGGCCTCCCCAGGGGAGGTTTACGTTGGACACGAGGAACAATTCCTTCCCCTTGAAGGCTGTCCAGGCCTGGACCAGGCTGCCCAGGGCAGTGGTGGAGTCCCCATTGCTGGAGGGGATTGAAAGCCATGAAGATGTGGTGCTGAGGGCCATGGTTTGGTGGTGACCTGGCAGTGTTGGGTTAAAGGAGCCAACCAAACCCATTCTGTGATTCTCTGGGGGTGTGCAGACCCTGCTGCCTATGCCCACAGGCAGGGCACTGTGGCTATCCCCTTACTCCAGCATAGCACCAGCCCCACGGCATCCAGGCTGCACCTGTGTCCAAAACAGTGCTCGGGAGCCGCGTTCTCCCCGACCCTGTTTCCCTCCAGCACCACAGGTGCGGGGGCTGCCCCTCTGCCTGCCGTGTCCAGGCGAGGAGGAGGAGGAGGAGGAGGAGGAGGAGGAGAAGGAGAAAGAGAAGGAGGAGGAGGAGGAGAAGGAGGAGGAGGGGGCCTGCGCGCACATTAATGCTCAGCACTGCGCCCCGGCGCTGCCGTCCCCGCGCTGCCCCATCAGCAGTAACCGTCTGATTAATTCGCTTCCAGCAGGGAGCTGATGGGGCCAATGATGGAGCCGCTGCATCAGGCGCGCTGAAATTGATAGTTTTTCACAGTTACAAATGAGGAGGCTCCTCAGCTGCAAATGGCGCCCGCACAGTCGGACTCCGGTAATGATCATAAAGAGGCTCTCTCTAAACTGCGAAAGCCCCTGGGAGCGCGCGGGGGGCGGCTGCCGCGCTAATGAGAACTACAAGGGGCGAGCAGGCATGGAAATGGCTCCTCCACTCTTGATGTGCATTTAACTGCTTTTTTAGTGCGGCGGCAGAGCCGGGAACGAAGGAGTGATGAATGCAGCACAAAAGCATTTATTTTCCAATTCGGCAAAGTGGCTACGTTGGGAAATGTATGAATTATTTTAATTCACTCAACTGTCCTGAAACATCGTGGAGAGCGTGTGTGTGTGTGTTGGGGAGGTGGGGAGTGGGCCATGCTCACTGCCTGCTCCAGGGACAGGAATCACTCCGGTTCATAGAGTCACACAATGGTTTGGGTTGCAAAGGACCTTAAAGATTGTCTCACTCCAACCCCCCTGCCATGGGCTTCCACCAGACCAGGTTGTGCAAAGGCTTCATCCAACCTGACCATGAACATATCCAGGGAGGGGGCATCGATAATCTCCCTGGGCAATCTGTTCCAGTGTCTTATCTGCCTCTCACCAACTTCATTCAGCTGCCCCACAGTCAGAGAGCTGGGGATGCCAACAGGGTGCAGAGATGGGGGAAGGTAATGGTCACCCCTGACACAGTGTGCTGAGAGCAGGGCAGGTGGAGGAGGGAGGTCAGAGCAGTCCTGCCACCACAGAGCAGCCCTTGGTAGGAGGGAGGGAGCTTTACTGTGTCCAGCAGAAGGTTCTCCCTGGCTCTGAACACCACCAGCTGACCCTCATGAAGGTGGATAGCCACGAGGGCCCAAAGGCTGCATCCAACACCCGTCAGCACACTATGGGCTTACAGCCACAGGACCACCCCACCACCTGAATCGTTGTCCCCACGCACTGGAGCCAAGGGGAATGGGGTCAGAAGTGCTACTCACAGGGGTTGGGGCAGCTGCCAGGGATAGCCACGGCCTCATTCCACTGGTCCGCACTGGAGACAGAGTAGGAGCGCTGGTGCATGCCGTCCGGCTTGGAACTGAAGCCCACCAGGTTGATGCCACTGATGGAGCGCTCCGAGTGCAGGGAGGTGCTGCTGGTCGAGTGGGGAGCACCTGCAAGAGAGGCATGAACCCAACATGGACCAACTCCCACTCCAAATTATGGTGTAGGGAGGAAAATCTGCCCTGGTCCTAATGCAACATGCCCCCAGCTGGCCCTGTGTGAGGACAGGCCCTGTCAGGGTGCCACCGCATCACCCTCCCAAGGTGCTGTGAAAAGATCTCTGCCCACCACATGGGTGCCTTGGAGGGACACCCAGCTGGATGGATTTCAGTGCAGCATCCTGGGACAGAGAGCCTGGCACACAACTTCCCTTCTGGATGGATTTTGCAGCTGGAGTTCATGGTCTGCTCACAGTTTCCACTGCAGCCTCAGGCATCCAGAGAAGCACAAACTCATCCGCCAGCCAGCAGGTCCATCCTCACTCCTTAACTTCACCCTCTGTGTGCCACTCATAAGAAACACAACCATGCTGGAGGCACCAGAAGTAGATGGAAAACCATGAGAAGGATGCCCAAGGGGCAAGAAGGGAACCAGACATCTGTAAGGTGGGACCATGGGAGGAAACGCCTCTTCCCACTAGCTGGAAATCCCTGGAGCTGAACACAGGAGCATGAATTCCCAAGAAAGGAGTGTTCTGGGGACTAGAGGCTGTCACAGAAGACAAGATCACTCAGTGACTCAAAATGGGTCAAGTGTTTCTGGATTACAGGAACAGCCAACATTCCCAGGGCAGGGAAGAGCACAGTTCCTCACCGAGCACAAATCTGCCTGCTGAAGGCTGCAAGCAATCTGCTGAGGAGTGAACACTGCCCTCCAGGGATTCCCCTACACCTGTCCAACACAACCCATTCCTCTGCCTTCCCTCAGGGCACTTGGCTTCAGTTTCCAAAGAAAAGTGCTCTGGGAGCCCAGGGGCAAGCAAAGGATCCCTTCTCCTGCTCCCTTCCACGTCTGGGGGCACAGATGCTGAGCTGGGGACTCTCATACCAGCCCTTTTGGCCATGGAGGAAGGCAGGACTCCAGGCACAACATCCTGACTGATGAAACCCTCACCCACAGTCTCATTTATCTGCTTGCTTCAGGCCCACCACAGTGACCACCCCACAGCCACACAAGGGTCTGGGACAAGAGAGATCAAGTGCCTTGTTTCATGGTGCTGGCCTGCATGCAGGTTCTTTCACAGAAGGCTGGAGAGCAGAAGGACACTCACAGGGACAGGTCCCCAGCTGGATCTGCTACAGCCAGGATTGCTCACCTAGCTGTGTCTCCTCTGCATAGATCCAGCCTTGCTTTGCTCTCAAAGAACCCCAGCATGGCTGGAGGTCATCCTGTCCAGCCCCTGCTCATGCAGGGCCACCAGAGCCAGCTTCTCTGGACTGCATCTGGGTGGTCTTTGAGTATCTCCAAAGAGGAAGTCTGCTCAGCCTTGCTGGGCAACCTATTGCAGTGCTCAGCCACCCTCAGAGCAGAGTCCTGCACGATCCCATGTGGAGCCCCAGGTCTGTCCATAAGGTTGTGTTTCTGTCCCTGAAGAATGGGATTTGGATGCCACTGATGAAGGGTGCTGCCAGAGGTGGCAGAATGCCCAAAACAGCTTGAGAACCCCAAATGGCCCTCTGCAGATGGCAGCTCCAAGGTGTGTGCTGAACAGGGTAGGGGTGATGTAGGGCACAGAGGGGTGATGTGGGCCATGGTGGGGAGGACGTGGAGCACCGAGGGGTGATGTGAGGCACAGAGTGGGGGTGATATGGGGCATCACCCCTGCTCCAAGCACGCCTGCCAGCTACGAGCAGCTTTCCTTCAGGGCCAGCATGGTCAGTGCCTCACAGCCTGCCTTCCATACACCCACCCAGAGCTGAAGTCCCTGTTCTCCTCACCCTGCAACGGCCTCTCCACACACCCTGCCTGCAACTCCTGCCCACCATGGCAGCACCAGGACCAGGCTCACAGGACCCAGTGCCCATCAACCACGGGTGCCAGCACCATGGTGCCCGTGGGGCAGGAGCAGCAGAGGTGGCAGCTCCTCTGCCTCCAGCCTGGCTACCGCTTGCTCCCCCCCCTCCCTTGCTCAGCGCCACAGAAACACGTGTAAAGCCCTGACACTGACTCTGCCTCTAATTAGCCCTTAATTTACAAGACACACTCGGAAGGGTAATTAGCTGGCGCTCCGCTCCTGACTGCCGCATCCATCTCCTCTGCCTGCTCCTGGGAGGGAGCTGCTGCCACTGGAGCAGGGACAATGCCACCCTCCCAGGGCTAGGAAGAGCTGGGGTCTGGGGGACCCACTGCTGGGGTGGGATAGGATGGGATGGGACGAGATGTTCTCAGAGCTCAGATGGTGCCTGCAGGCCCCAAGCCAGGCTTGGAAGAGAGGAGAGGAAAGTGCTGGCACCCAAGTGCCCCAGCACTGAGAAGAGCCAGGGCCACGAGATGTTGCTGTGGCCATGGCACCCCTCAAACATGCTCCCAGAGATGGACTTCCTTGGTCACCACCCAACCCCGCACTGGAGCCCAGCATGAGCATCCCAAGCCTGACACTTGCCGTGAGCAAGTAGTGCCCACTGGAACGTTCACTTTGAATTGGAACAGTGCTGCCACGTCTCCAGCAACAGCTCCTGCAGCCTGCCCCGGAGCTCCCTGCACTGTCCACCAGCTGCCTGGAGCCAGTCCTCTGCCGGGACACATCCTTGCAGCCTGCTGTCTTGCCTGGCTCAGAGACCTCTCCACTGCACAGCTCTGGCTTCTCCTGGGGGTCTGCAAGGTGGTCCCAGCCAGGTCAGTGCTCTTGGGTTCGTGTCCCTTTGGCAAGCAAAGTTAAGGGTGAAAAGCGGGTATGAATAAGAGGTATGTGCTCTGGCACAGAAAGAGGACACTGCCACCATGCTACACTGCAGCAGAGACTGCCAGCTGTATGGCATGAGATGGTGATGGAGGTCACCCCAGGATGGGGTGGGGACACCCTAGCATGAAGCAAATCCTATTTTGCTCTGCAGCAGGTCACGAGCACCCTGCAGGCTGATGCTATGCACCACCTGCCAAACCATGTCCCAGAGTGCTACCAGTGACTGTCACCAAGAAGCCAGGACTTTCAGGTACCTGTTGCCAATTGCTCATCATTTACTCCAGATAAAGCTCAGAATTCCTGCAGCTGCCTTGGGGCACTGAGGCTCGAGGACTCTGCTGGTGTCTGCAGTTGGAGCATGTCCCAGAGCCACAGCTGCTCTGTACCCCAACATACTGCTCCAGGCTGTGTGGAGTGGGCTGGATGGGAACACACCTCCAGCTGGTGGGAAACTCCTCAGCCCTGAGAACCAACTGGTTCTGGAGGGGAAGCAAGAGCCAAGGAGGTTTGTGGAGCTGCCTGCCTGCACCATCCCTGCTGGCATAGCCATCACTCACCTCTCACGTCAACAGGCGCCCAGCTGCCATGTGGCAGGAAGGCAGCTGCCCGGTAGTGCCTGCGGCTGCATTCCCAGAGCTGCCCCTGCCCTGGAGCAGGTCTGGTGCCAGGAGGGGTCCCGGGCAGGTTGGCTTAGAGCAAAGCTCTGTATAATGTTTGCTGGACTCAGTCAGGTTTGTCCTCCCGAGCAATTCCTACCAGCAAGGAGGCCGAAGCAGGCAGGGCAGCTCTGGCCAGCCAGAGCACCAGGGCAGCCTCGCCATTCAAAAGACATCAACTTGCAAGGTCTCCTTGGGAGATGGCAACGAGGCCAAGTCCCTCTCCAGCCCCACGGGCATGGTGGGGCATGCTCTGGGATGCCAGATGTCCTCCCCAGCTCTGCCAACAGCCAATGCCTGTGTGAAACCCCCAATTCACACCACAGATGACCGAGGTTTGCCAGCCCTGCCTCTGAGCGAGGCCATCAGGATCTGGCAGCTTGCACACGGCAGGGGCCATCGCCTTGCACCGGGCCTCACAGATGCTCTGACACAGGGGAACCTCCTTCCTTCCTTAACACTGCCTTTGGAGAGTACATTTTTGGACATATGCACATGGTGACTATGCAACATCCGAGCTCCTACCAAGGCTAATCCATGGTCAGCTAAAAATGCCGAAAGAAACAGCTCTGTGTGGTCCAGACTCTGGGAGGACTGAGAGCTTGAGGTGCCCACAGCTGGACAGGAAGGGCTGACCGGGACACAGGTAACAACTTAAGCTCCCATCCAAGACTCGGGGGCATGTGAGATAAGCCAAGGTATGTCACCTCTCCACTCACCTCTGGTTCAGGTGGTGGCCAAGTCCACGCAGAGCATTAGCAGGACCCCAGCAAACTGGAGAAGCCTGTGAGAGCAGGTACTGCAGTGAGGGCTGCACCCCAGAACCCTCGGACACTTTGGGCAGCTGCAGCCACTCAGCCCTCCTGCAGCCAGAGCTCTGCCCAGAGCTCACCCTGCCTGCTCCCCTGCCACTCCACTGTCTAGGGAGGGTGTTGGAATTGTGTGAGCAAGAGGTGGATCTGCCAGGAGACCAAGCAATGGCACACCTGGACAGGGGCTTGGCCAGCACATCTGGGCAGGGTGACAAGGCAGCCAGGACCCCTCTGACTGTTGGACCTGCTCTTATCACCACAGGTCTGCCACAGAATCTCCTGACTCTGACTGGGACATTGTCAGTGACACAGAGATCCCAGCAACTCCAACAGCTCATTCCAGGGGTTAATTACCCTCACCAGTGACATCTGCACCTTATTTCCAGCCTGATTTGTCTTGCTCCTGCTGCCCACCACTGCATCTCAGTAGGTTTTGATCTGCTGAGGAGCTCTCCATTAACGAGTTTCTGTCCCTACAGAGGTGCTTGCAGAGTTGAAACATCTCTGAATCTCTTCTCTGACAAACTAAACAGCCCAAGCTCCCTCAGTCTTTCACTACAAGGTGCATTCTGCAGCATTCCCTTTTTCCATAGCTCTTCTCTGAGCTCTTTCCATTTTCATTCATTCTCATACTATTGACCCATGATACCCATGAACTTCAGTCCTCCAGAAGTGCTCTCCATCCCAGAACTGACAGCCACCACCACCACCACCTCAGAAAGGCCTTGACCACATCCCTCCAGGATTCCTGGGTTAAATAATTCAGGCGTGCTGATTCAAACATGTCTCCATCTCCTACCTGCTGTTTAATATGCTTCCTAATTACAGCTGGAATATGAAGAATTCATCACTCTGATAAGATACATCAGCCTGCTTCTTCCCAGACACCACACACAAGTGTTCACTGAAAACTGGCCTTTTTTCCCCCCTCTTTATTAACCATTTGACTTTTTCCATACAGCAATGAATGAATGCTGGGTCTTAGGAATCATTACTAAGAAACCTGAAAAAAAACCCTTTTCCCTGTCTTTTCTGGTTACCTTTTCTGTATCCCCTTCTAAAACCATAGCAATGGAGGCTCCTGAAACTAGCCAAGGGGGACAAGGTGAGCTGGGAGATGAGCTGCAGGTACTAAACCCACTGCTTTTCTCTCTGTGTTTTGTGGAGACTCTGTGGAACATGGAAAAGCTGAGGATGAGGAGCTTGGTAATATCACAGTATCTCAGTGTCACCAAGGTTGGAAGAG
>VWYK01050512.1:0-10159 GCA_013399775.1 Semnornis frantzii | reverse complement strand
TTACCATTCTATGATTCAATTTGGGTACAAGTGGGATTAGCCAAGCACCTAGTCACTCCTGTCTCCAGACACTGCTTGGTTTGTCTTTGCAGTCCCAGAAAACATAGTAAAACTGTGGTAGCAGTTAACAGCCAGTAAGCATCCACACAGCTGGTGTGTACCAGGGAGGCTGAACCGCGACATTTTAACACAGCAGAGAACTGTGTTGATGCATGTTGTATAATATTGCAAACCCTGCTCAATTAACATGTGACTGTTTAAGTGCAGGATTTTATAGTGGAATAGGAGACTAAATATATTGAAGGGCAGAGGAAGGTGGTTGCATAGGATACAGGGAGAAAGGAAAGCAGAGGATAAGAAACCTGCACTCAGTTCTTGTTCAGTTCCTGGTGCTTAGCTTCACTACTACAGTTCAGAAAATAGTAATGACATGTGGTGGGTAGTGAGAAGACACCACTGAATATATTTTCAAGGTTTTGGTAGTGATGCAACTGTGGTAACAAGTTTTTTAGAAAGGCAATAATTTCATTACGTTAAGTGATGGTTCTGGAGTGAAGTAAAAGCTAACAGACATTTGTGACCCATAAATGAAGCTTGCAAGTGTCTTCCAAGTCTGTCAGTTGCTGGTATCGGTGATTATGTCTCTAGAGAACTAGACTTGCACATCAAAGTTGTTTACATCTCAAAGCACTCTTCAGTCTATAAGGACAAATCCCTGGAGGTGTTCAAGGCCAAGTTGGAGGAGGCCTGGAGTGACCTGTACTAGTGGGAAGTGTCCCTGCCTATGGCAGGGGGTTGGGACTAGGTGATCCTTGAGGTCCCTTCCAACCTTACCATTCTAGGATTCTATGATTAACTCTTGTTATGGGAGAGAACCTAAGGAAGCAGTTGCCAAGTACACATTACAGTTGCTCTTTAATCTTTAGCCTGGAAGGCTCCCAACAACATGAAAAAGGATGTGAACGTATAGAGGGGAAAAACTATAAAGGTGCTGAAGTTCCTTCTGCTTGAAGCACTCACTGTAAACTCCCTGCTTTATGGGACCATGGAGGGAATGTATGTATGGGAGAAGCTGCATTCCCAGTTGTGGGAAGGGGCTGATCACAGCAGTTGTATCCAGCTGTATATTTTATCTTAACCCTCTCACAGTAGTGAAATCTTGTGTATTTTGATGTGTTTGTATATCACTGATTTGAAATGTTATCAGAAGTTAGGGCCACGAAGATGCTCAGAGGGCTGCAGCAGCTCTGCTCTGAGGACAGGCTGAGAGAGTTGAGGCTCTGCAGCCTGGAGAAGAAAAGGCTTCCAGGAGACCTTAGAGTAGCCTTCCAATATCTGAAGGGGGCCTACAGGAAGGCTGGGGAGGGACTGCTGACAAGGTCTTGCAATGCCAGGACAAGGGGCAATGGGTTTAAACTGGCAGAGGGGAGATTGAAACTGGATGTTAGGAGGAAGTTGTTTGCAGTGAGGGTGGTGAGACACTGGCACAGGTTGCCCAGGGAGGTTGTGGGGCACAGAATCACCCAACGTGATTTGATCACGTTGGGTGATTCTGTGCTCCACAACCTCCCTGGAGGTGTTCAAGACCAGGTTGGAGGAGGCCTTGAGCGACCTGTACTAGTGGGAGGTGTCCCTGCCTGTTGGAACCAGATGATCTTTGAGGTCCCTTCCAGCTTTACCATTCTATGGTAAGTTGTGTATTTCTGCATAGCACACACACAGATGCATGCTCCTCAGAAGATACCAAGGCAGATTTTTTTGTCTGCATGTAGATTTCTTTGGACACTTGTGGGTTTATTGATAGTCTCCATGTTAAAAATGCAATTTAGTGGTTTTTGACCCATCTTCTGTAGTACTTTGCAGGAGGCCTGTTTCTTTTTATTTTGTTGGGTTTGTTGTTGGGGTTTTTTTCACCTTCACTTTACAGTCTGGGGTATGTAAAATAACACATATAATTGATGTGAAAAGATAAGAGAAAGCTAAGCCTCCATTAGGTGGCCTGATCAGATACAGTTTAAAAACAAGTTTCATAAGCCTCTGCGGTTTACTGAAATCTTACTGCTTTTGAATGAAGAGGAATTAAGCTTCTGCAGAAACTCTGTGGGAGAAAATCTGTAAGAAATAGTGCTGTTCATGAAGGAGAAAAGATGTCTTAAATAGCAGTGATTGCTGTTAAAAATACCAACTGCTACCCACTAATGATAGGCAGAGTTTTGCAAATTTAACAAGTTTCATCCATTTTTCTCATGCTTTGCCTTTGATGGGATTTTTTTTCCTTTTGATTGCATGGTTGTGAGTGGAGTGTCTGATATTATTGGCCACAAGATGTATATAGGTTTGTTACAGTTTAACACTAATGCATTAATTGTAAGTTGTAAATAAAGTTTTTGAGAGAGTTTGAGTGGACATCTCAACAGAGGCTGAGCAGAACAGAAGAGATACATTTATCTCATGTCATTGGTTTATGATTTTCCTGTATAATCTGAGGTTCATTGTGTTCTCTCTCTTGCTTTCTTGCTTTTCCCACTGTCTTTCTCCCTCTGGCCTTGCCTGCTTCTCTATGTTGGGAATTGTTTTCGCTGTGGTAAGGAGCAGCAGCAGGATGTGGATAACTTTATTAGCTGGTGCACATCCCTCCAGACTGTAGTCCAGGGGAGATTAGCTGGGCTATTGTCTGGTTGTGTATGTATATATGTATTTGTATATGTTTATTACCTTTTATATTTAGCCTACTGTTGTAAATAATTATTTCATTTTACTTCCAAATTCAGAGTAGTGTGGTAATTTACCTTTGGGAGGTAAATCCCAGAGTGGTGTAAACCCACCATAAGGTTCTTAAAATTGCATTTATTGTGGCCTGGAGCAGAGCTATGTGGATGTTGCATGTTTCTTTGAGACCTGGCATTACTTTTGGCTAATCACCTTATGTTATCTACAAATTCAAAGGAAGATGATTAGTATCTAGCATCCTGCTTCACTAATGTATCATAGACCTGCAGTGCTGTAGATTTAATGCTTCACTATATAAATCATCTATCTGGTGAAAGCAGTGTTTGGGTAATTGATTAACCAGAATTATACTCTGTGGACTAGAGACAAGTAATTATAAAAGTTGGTTATTATAGTCTCATTGGTGATGTAGTGCTCAATCTCTCAAGTAAGATGCAGTGACTTGGGAAATCTGAATCACAGAATCCTAGAATGGTAAGGTTGGAAGGGACCTCAAAGATCATCTAGTTCCAACCCCCTGCCATAGGCAGGGACACCTCCCACTAGTACAGGTCACTCAAGGCCTCCTCCAACCTGGACTTCAACACCTCCAGGGAGGGAGCAGCCACAACCTCCCTGGGCAACCTGTGCCAGTGTTTCACCACCCTCACTGCAAACAACTTCCTCCTAACATCCACTTTCAATCACCCCTCTGCCAGTTCAAACCCATTGCCCCTTGTCCTGTCATTGCAAGACCTTGTCAATAGTCCCTCCCCAGCCTTCCTGTAGGCGCCCTTCAGATACTTGAAGGCTACTCTAAGGTCTGACTACCTTGTTTTGCTAGGTACCTTTTAAATAAAAACCTTATATGGAGGAACTAGGGGAGTGCTTGGACTTGGTGGTTGTGCCTGCCTTAATCTATTCAGCTGGAGCCTTGTCAGAAGATGAGTGATTAATCTTCATTACATGAGGGAGAAGAGACTCTGAATTCTAGTTTATGTTTCACTTTAACACTGCCGTATGGTCCAGCAGTACATTTTTTAGCTTGTACTTTAACTAGAGGTCTCGTGTTGCAGTTACTCATGCGACTTAATGACTTACTGTGTTCATGGTCTTACCTTAATTTCTTTTCTAGGGAAGGCACGTGTGCAGCAGCTAGCAGAGAACACAAGGTATTTCAGGAGACGACTGAAAGAGATGGGCTTTATCATCTATGGGAATGAAGATTCTCCTGTAGTGCCTCTGATGCTGTACATGCCAGCAAAAATTGGGTAGGTTTAACCAGATAACTTCTCCATCTTCTTTAAGGCTGGAATGGAGCAAGAATGTTAAGGCTTTTCTCAGTATGAGAAAAGACTGATGTGATTTCTGCTTTTATGATCATTACTGTGTCTTATAAAATATGGAAACTTCCTGTAAGTCATCTTGAGAAAATTGAGGCTTTCAGCTTTAGTAAGAAAGCACTTCAGGGAAGTGGTTTTAGAACATGGCATGTAGTTGTAGAAGCTTTTTTATTCATTTCATGGAATGGTAAGGTTGGAAGAGGCCTCAAAGATCATCTAGTTCCAAGCCCCTGCCATAGGCAGAGACACCTCCCACTAGCACAGATCACTCGAGGCCTCCTCCAACCTGGCCTTCAACACCTCCAGGGAGGGAGCAGCCACAACCTCCCTGGGCAACCTGTGCCAGTGTCTCACCACCCTCACTGCAAACAACTTCCTCCTAACATCCAGTCTAAATCTCCCCTCTGCCAGTTCAAACCCACTGCCCCTTGTCCTGTCATTGCAAGACCTTGTCAATAGTCCCTCCCCAGCCTTCCTGTAGGCCCCCTTCAGATACTGGAAGGCTACTCTAAGGTCTCCTGGAAGCCTTCTCTTCTCCAGGCTGCAGAGCCCCAACTCTCTCAGCCTGTCCTCACAGCAGAGCTGCTGCAGCCCTCTGAGCATCTTTGTGGCCTCCTTTGGACCCGCTCCAACACTTCCATGTCCTTCCTGTGCTGGGGGCTCCAGAACTGCACAAAGTTATACATATTTATATGTAGATTGTATATATGTGCTAAAAGGAAGCTGAAATTAACATTAAAAGTCACTGGAGGATTCTTTCAACAGCTCCTGGATCAAAAGCAGCCAAGCATTTCCATAGATGAACTCTGAAAATTAAAAACAAAGAAAAAGCAAGGGGCAGGACACAATGGGCCACAAAAACCTGCATTGGATGAATCCCCAGTTTTTCAAGAGGTCTGGATTTAATAGCCAAGATATTGTTATTGTAAATACTTAGCTTTATAAATGCTTGTGGGCTGCTATGTGGATAATTAAGGCTAAAATTCTGCCAGCAGGATATAATGTATATATAAAAATTTCTTTGCAACATAAACAAAATCCAGACCTCAAAGCTTTGATAGCTGCTTTTCAGCATCTGTCTGTATTGCAGTGCTCAACCAACACTTTGAAATTTGGAAAGCATATCTTCACTTAAAGCTATATCACATATATCTCTGGTGCTCTTCTAGCTCAGTTAGGCTTCAGTCTGGTTAAGCACTGTGGTTCTGTGAGGGAACAAACACCTCTTGGCACTCTGTGTGAAGCTATATATAGTCTTCTCCACCTTTCTCAGTTTAACTGAATTTAAAATGCCTGTAACCTTTATGGGTGCTGTAAAGTCTACAGTTTGCACCATCCAGCACACAGAGGCATACTGTTTCTACTGCCCAGCTGCCCAGTCTTTTCCCTGGAAGTGCTTATGGAAATATTTAATAGCTGAGCAGTTGGGCCAGTAACTTAATTTAAAAAAAAAAAGCAAGAACTCAGAGCTCTGATGAGATTTGGCCCTTAGAATCACATAGAGTCTGGTTCATTCTTTCTCTGTCTCTCGTTGTCTGCCTTTAAACTAGTTTGGGATTACTGAACGCACACACAAAAAAATCCATATCCATAAGAAAAACAGTCACAGCAGAAATAAAAGGCAGAAAATTTAATAAAAGGATGGCATTTTTATACATTCTTATAAGTCTCTTATGTTTATTGCTACTTCTTAAGGCAAGGTCAATTCAAAAAGGTTTAGCCATTTCCTGTGGCCTGTAGAAACACTCAAAATTAGACTCTCGTCATTGAAAGGTGGTAGATTTTCATGCCGCATGTCAGAGACACAAATTCATTTAATCCCCATAAAGATTTGTTTTGAAGATACTCTATGACAGTTTTAGGAGGTTTTTGCACCTTCCTTAAAAATACCTTGCATCAGGTTAAATGATTCCTATGAGGACAGGCTACAAGAGTTGGGGCTCTGCAGCCTGGAGAAGAGAAGGCTTTGAGGAGACCTTTGAGCAGCCTTCCAGTATCTGAAGGGGGCCTGCAGGAAGGCTGGGGAGGGACTATTGACAAGGTCTTGTAATGACAGGATCAGGGGAAATGGGTTTAAACTGGCAGAGGGGAGATTTAGACTGGATGTTAGGAGGAAGCTGTTTCCAGTGAGGGTGGTGAGACACTGGCACAGGTTGCCCAGGGAGGTTGTGGACAACCTCCTTGGGGGTGTTCAAGGCCAGGTTGGAGGAGGCCTTGGGTGCCCTGTACTAGTGGGAGGTGTCCCTGCCTATGGCAGGGGGTTGGAACTAGATGATCTTTGAGGTCCCTTCCAACCTTACCATTCTATGATTCTGAGCTCCACATTGTGGTCTTACAGACTTGCTTCAGAAAAGGACTCTGTGGGTTAACATACTGAGCCCTCAGTGGTGTTGCTGCCTTGCTTCCATTGATATAATTCTGACAGTCTTCCTTGCTCTCTCTGGCAGTGCATTTGGGCGTGAGATGCTGAAGCGGAACATCGGTGTTGTGGTTGTGGGCTTCCCTGCCACCCCCATCATCGAGTCCAGAGCCAGGTTCTGTTTGTCTGCAGCTCATACCAAAGAGATGCTTGATACAGTAAGTGTCTCATCTTGTCTTCCTTCTTGCTAATGCCTTCTATCAACAGATGCAACAATTGTCTATTTTTTTTTTGTGGACTGGTTCAAAGTTTGGTACACAGACTCATTGAGCCTAATGTTTAAAGCTTTGTTTAGTGAAGCTGGCAATGACTACTCCATCTCTTTCCTTGCTTCAACAACGCAGAATATCTGCCTACAGTATGTTTCAGAAACTTTCTTTTCCTGTTTTAATTATGTGATTCCTTTGAGACAATGTTTTCTCTGCTCTTAAAAAGGCTCTGCCTTCCACTGTATCTTTTAGAAGGAAAAACTTCTACTGGATAGAAGTTAAAAACAAAACCAAAAAAAAAAAACCAAAAAAAAAAAAAAAAAAAAAAAAAAAAAAAAAAAAAAAACCAAAACCACAACCCACCCAACAAACACCTGAAACACCTGATAACCTCCAAAAATCTATAATCTTCTCAAAAGCAAATGCAAAGCTCAGCATGATTACCAGTGAGAACTCTTATTGTGAAGATTCTTATTTCAGTTCTTGTTTACAGCCTCAGAGCACTTAAGATATAAGTAATCCTGTCCTAAATGAGTCTGTGCCATGTGCAATGCCTTATTGACTCCTGTCTGCCCTAAGCATGTTCCAGCAAAAATGGAGGTTTCCTCCAAGGAGGCCATTTAGGATATGCTGCTTTAAAAATTAGTTTTGGAAGTTACTCTCCAACTAATACAGTTGAAAGGGGATTATATGAATAAGCCTTCCTATCCTTGTTACATTTTAGTGTGGTAACTACATTCATTTTTGAGTCTTCTGAATAATCTTCTTTGATGGACACAGATATGGGCTGCCTTAGGCCCTTTCAAAGTTCTTCGTTGTGTTTTTGTTCCTCACAGCTGTTCTGTAACTCAGAACCTATGATAGATCGAGTCACAACCTTGGACTTCAGCATAATAGATTGTCCTGCTTGGAGACCTGCTTAAAGGAATCCCATAGGATATGACCCTGAAGAGAGGAGGTGCCCAGTGCAGGTGTTGCTTTTAGTTATTTCCCCCTGAAGAATAATCCACCCTGATTTACAGGAAGGCAGATGTAGTGGGAAGCCTGCACAAATGGACAAAACAAGCAAAGCATAAAATGGAAGGATGCAAGACGTGCAAGCACAACAAGTGACCCAGGAGGAGCAGAGACACAAAATATACACAAGTGGGGTCAGGAAAGCCGAAGCCCACCTGCAGCTGAATCTGCCAAAAGACATGAAATACAGCAGGCAGGGCATTTATGGGGATATCAGTAGCAAAAGGATGAATAGAGAACATATGGGGCTGCTGCTGAACGGCATAGGGATCAGGCAATGTGGATACTGTGCTCACAAGAGTACATTATCCATGTATGATCAGGTAGTAACACTCAAGAGTTTTCACACTACTCTACCATAGGACTTTCAAAGGAGCAGCTGAAAATAGCTCTTTTATTTCAGCTTGGTTAGGAAAAACAGTAAGGCAGTAGTGTGTGCAGTTTGATGTATATTTAGTGTTCTCCATCAGCTGAACAACCTGCCAAGGGTCTGTGATGTTGTGCTTGACACTGCTGAGTTGTTTCTGTCTTGTAAAACCTCAGTGATTCCTCCCTGACACTCCCACCAGCAACCAATTCAGGAGTGCCTTCTCAGCTACTTGTCCTGCTACTCTTCCTGTAATTTTCTTAATTCAGTTGTTTCTGTTCCTAATAAAAATCCTGAAACTTTGGAAAATGGCCTCCCCTTCCTTTCCTCCCAGTATAAAATGAATGGTATCATAGAACTGACTCAGAGCAGAGTAGTAGAGCTGAGTGTTTTGACCCAAATGAGGAAGCATTAGTGTCTGGCCAGGTGGACATGAGGGTACAAATGGGCAGGAAGTGGAAGGAAGGAGAAGAGAAAGAACTGAAGCCTGTGAATTTGTGTTGTTGCAAACTGAGCTAACACTGAAACTGTGCAAACTTGATGTGTTGGCATGACCTGAGCAGTTACACAGTCTTGCTGTTGGTTAGGTTCTTGGTCTTTTCTCTTAGTGACTAACTGGAGTGTTTGCCATAACAAGCTGCTTGTGCAGAGTCTACGTAAGTACTGTACTTAGTCTCTTCCAAAACCCATGTGTAACTTTTACTACTCTGCTGAAAAAAAGCTCTCTTCCTGTCAATTTGCTTACAAGACTTTCTGCTTTCCAGAAAATGTTTCAAATTTTGTGCATTGAAGTCTTAAAGATTCATTTCTAGAGGACTTCTGTAGGTGCTAAATGCTCTAAATTGAGGAACTGCTTATTTAATGTATTAGGGCTTGTCTGCCTAAGGAAATTAATCCAGGACAAAATGAGGTGTGAATTTTGAAGTGAATGAAGAAATCCTGATTTAGCTCAGTATGTTGAGGCTTTGTTCCAAGTTACTTTAATCTACTTTAGTGTTCAAAACAGCTGCATACTCTGAACCCAGAACACTGGAAAAAGAGTTAATAAGAAACCAGTCTTTCTGTCAGTGACTTTGTGTTGTGTTTTCTTGTGATGGAATGAAAGGGGATTGATTTCAAGCAGCTAATCATCAAAGCAGCCCTAAGATCTGATCCCTCTGCCGCAACTGTGGCAACAATATCCAGAAGGAAAAAGAACTGAAATAAGTAGACTTGGAGAGAGCTGGTAAAGAGCATGCAGCCCAGACAGCCAACCAAGTCCTGGGCTGCAGCAAGAGAAGTGTGGCCAGCAGGGCAAGGGAGGGGATTCTGCCCCTTTACTCTGCTCTCCTCAGACCCCATCTGGAGTCCTGNGCGAAAGTTGTTTGCAGTGAGGGTGGTGAGACACTGGCACAGGTTGCCCAGGGAGGTTTTGGCTGCTCCCTCCCTGGAGGTGTTCAAGACCAAGTTGGAGGAGGCTATGAGTGACCTCTGCTAGTGGGAGGTGTCCCTGCCTATGGCAGGGGTTTGGAACTAGATGATCCTTGAGGTCCCTTCCAACCTTGCCATTCTATGATTCTGCAAGTCAGTGGGAGCAAGGAAATCTTGGTGGCCCATCCTTGTGCACTAACAGGGGCTGTTTCTTCTGAACAAAATGTATCCAGGCTTGGCCACAAGGAAGGGAAGCTTGTCTTGTAAATGCTGATCCTCGTAACCATTCCTTGTTCTTATTAAATAAACCCATATGATGAGGAACAGTTCTCAGTTACAATTTTAACTGTTCTATGTAAATAGAACTTCCTTGCCTGAAAATACTTGGCTCAGGATCAGAGTGAAGTCCCTCGTAACCTGCATCCCTGTGGGCTAGTGCTTTCCTTTCAGTGATGAAAAATATATTACACTCTCCTGAAGTCAGAGTTCACCAATGCCATTTCCTTTGTAGTCTTTGCTGGTCACATGGTCCTTTTTGTTTTAAATTAATAAAATCCTAAATCTGCATTCAAGAATAACAGTTAACAGACTCTTTCAACAGAAACTCAACCTTAAATTGTTTCCATATGGGACCTTTACTTAAAGCTCTGGCAAACTGTGCCCACACTTTTGTTTTGGGGGTTTT
>VWYK01050506.1:0-13804 GCA_013399775.1 Semnornis frantzii | reverse complement strand
ATATTTGCTTGTATATTGTGCTAAGCTGTAAATATAGCTTCATCTCTTAACTTCCAGCCGGCTGAGAGTCTAGCCTGGGTTATTTCAAAGTGTGGGGGGGCGGGGAACTCCCAAACTGTCACACTCTATAACTTGTTACCTGAGAGAAGAGTCCAGCCCTCACCTCACTACAACTTACTTTCAGGTCATTGTAGAGAGCAACGAGGTCATACCTCAGCCTCTTCTTCTGCGGGCTGAACAATCCCACCTCCCTCAGCCACACCTCATACAACTTGTTCTCTAGACCCTTCATCATTCTTGTTAACTTTCTCTAGACACTCTGCAGCACCTCAATGTCCTTCTTGTAGTGAGGGACCTAAAACTGAACGCAACATTTGACGTGCGGCCTCACCAGTGCTGAGTACAGGCACATGCCCAGTTCCCTGCCCCTGCTGGCTGCGCTATTCCTGATACAGGCCGGATGCTGTTGGCTTTCTTGGCCACCTGAGCATACCATTGGCTTCAGTTCAGTCATCTGTCTACCAGCATCCCCAAATCCCTCTTTGCCAAGAAACTTTCCAGCCACTTTTCCCCAGTCTTGTAGCTCTGCATGGTATTGTTGTGACCCAAGTGTCATCTATCTTCAATAAGAGTATATTCAGATTCCAGATATGAGAGTGAAAAAGAAACTATGTGACTGCTGAAACCAAGAATAGCATTAGGAACATTTCTGGGGCTCTAAGTTTCTTTTTTTTTCCTTCCAACATTTTGTGTCCAAAGTAGGCCATGAAGACCATCTTTATCGCTGTGACTGCTGGAGCAGAAACTGACAGTGGACAGAGACACCTGATGTCAATGATTAAGTGCCTTGCTGAGAACTGTAAATATTGTTAAAGTTATAATACAGTGCACCTAGACTCCATGCTATCTTTTCATAATTCCATAGAAGGTTGGCCTGTTAATATTCAACAGAGAGATGTTATTACAAGCAACAGACATCCCCTTTCAGGTCAATACTGACTCCATAGGGAGATGTAGATAAATCACATACTTACTAGGCTAAGTGGAAGACAAATTGGTTTCTTGTATATCAGCAGTGCCAAGCCTTGAGAATTTAGAGCTAGTGTAGTTATAAAAACAGAGGGCACCTTTATGTCGTAACTGCTTTTCCTATGTCTAAAGTACTCCATAAGTCAATTCTGTAAGCTAATGGGATGGCAACAGATCAATAGCAACAGCGTGAGAAAATGTCACCTTAACCCACAGAAGCCATCAGATAAGATGATTTATGCTCCGTCAGTCATCTGGTACAATAGAATTAGTCATTATGAAAGAACACCAGTACATGATCTCTTTGGAAAATAAACACTCAGACTTGACATTTTTTTCTGCAAGTGCTGGAATGTTCCCTAAAAGCATTTATGAAGTGGCCAGATGCATTGACCACACATACTGCTAGGAAAAAAAACCAACAACATCTCTCTGTTCCTAATTGTTCTTCAGCCATAATTCTGAGAAACACAGAAAGCAAGTCTTTCATCTTTCCCCTGCCTCTTTGTTGTTAATAAGTCAATTGAAACACATTTACGCATGTTACCTAGAGAAGAGGTTTGCTTATTGCTTGAGAGTGTATGAACAGGGCTGTTTTGTCCCTCACTTTATGACCCACTGACTAATCCACTAAAGTGAAATGGGAGCAACAGAGATCTTAAGGATAGGAGTAACTTTTCTTGCCAGTAAATATCATTATTTCATACTATTCTGAATATCATTATTTCATACTATTCTGAATGAGGGCAAGACTCAAAGCCTCAGTAAACTTCTAAACCAAAACAGAATTAGGCTTACCCTGAAACCTGAGAAAGCCAAGTGCCTTCCTAATCAATTTCAATGAAAAGTACATTATCACTGAATGTTTGGCTAGGAAAACATTTATTACCTGAGGAAAGCCAAGGAAGAGCCTATGTGGATAGTGAGTTACAGATCCCTAGCAGTGAGAGTTTCTTCCATGCTTTAATTGTTCTTCTTTTTGCCCTCAGATGGCTGTCAGTGGTTAGTGGAGTTTCTTGGCCCAGGGCTGTTTACAGGCAGACTAATTTCCAGCCACTTGCCCTGTGTTAAGGAGCCATAGAGATGCTGCTGGTATTGTACTGTCCCTTTTAACAATATTGCCAGCAAAAGTCACAGTGTTTCTGCCTTATTGTTAACCTGGCCATGTCATACTGCCTCTATGCTTGGTCTGTTCAATATAAAGACTCTCTTATCTACCCCAGTAGCTTTAGGAGTGATGCTCTTCTTATTTCTGTTGTTCATTTCCCCAGGCAATGCCTGGCTGAAGCAGGATGGTGCTCTGTAGCCAGGATGGTTTCTGGTCAGCTGAGTCCAGACAGAGGAGAAAGTCCTCAGACCAGAGCCTGGGTTTCATCTTTGCAAGGACACTTGAGAAATATCTGAGCACCAGTAATACCCTTCTGCTTGAGAAGACATCACAAACTTTACCCTACCCCAAGTCCATGAACTAGAAGTTTGAGTAAGGCAGTGTGTGCACTCAGAAGTTTTAAAGACTTACCATTTTCTTGCATCTCCTCTTTTTTTCCCACTGGATGTTCTCACCACCTGGCAGTTGTTGCTACCTCAACTTCTTGCCACCAAAAGCAGTATGAACTGCATCTCATGGCTGTCTCAAGGAGATCTGCTGTTGCTGCAGGAGCAAGTGGGAGAAGGCAGCAATGGCTAGAAGGTCTATTTCCTTCCTGCTGAAGGCAGCATCGGTACTGTGGCATCAGTTCATTCATTGCCTGTGGAGGTTGCTTTTGTCTCTTCAAGTGTCATTCATACTTGAATAGCTATCCCATCTCCTCCAGGGAAGAGACCAGATGGATGTGTTGTGTATGCCAAATTTGACTACAGGTTGCCAGTCAGAGCACACTGAGTCAGACAAGAGGGTTCACTAGCTTTACATAGAAATTCAGAGTATTTATGGCCAAACCCCAAGCCACTCAGTCTAGCTGAAATAATGCAGAAGCTGCCTGGCCATTTCACTCCCTCCTGTGTGTCTTCTGTAGATGACATCAGAGAACTCTCTCCATCTGTGAGCTTTAACCTTCAGGGCTAATGATGTTTTTGTCATTTTCAGTCTTGGGTAGTTCTCATGTGTGGTGCTTTTATGATTATCACAAACCTGCTCTATTCTACAGTGAAACCAGTTGATTCACACAGCAATAAATAGAGCTCATCACTGGTCATCAGGATACTCATACAAAGTCTAGATGCCGCAACAGAGACCTGTGGCATGAGGCACATTATCTCCTACGGAATACCAGAGTTAATCACACAGTTAATGCCTGAGAAAAAATATAAAATGTAAGAAGATGCTGGGATTTAATTTAGGCTTCAGCATGATGCAATGTTTTTCTTACAGGATAAAAAATTACTAACTGATGTTGGTGTGCCTTTGTGTGTTCTCACTACAGATGAGTCTGAAGAATTTGTATCTTACTGAAAGTTATTTCCTGTTAAAGAATCCCTTAAGGGCATGACCTACTAAACCACATTGTCTCATGCAGCCTGAAGTATTATCTGCACAATAACAATCCCGTCATTGGAATGCAAGACACCGCATTATTTTTAGCAGATTAGTATCCAAAATCATTCAACCACAAGCCAATGATCCCTTCTGTGAAAAAAACCACAAGTTTTATTGTTCATTTATTATCTGCTAAAATGTTCTAAATTGCCTTTCCTTTGTAGAATTTGTCTCTCAGTACTCAAAGAGATTTAACTTCAGAAAAGGTATTTTCACAGTAATAAATCTCTGTTTTGCATCAAAGGACAGAAGTCGGAGGAGAATATGGGAATGTATCCAGACAAAACTGTCTCTAGGACAGGCAAACAGGCTCAGTTATCTATTTGGTGATGGGGGAGTTATGGCAAAAATCAGAGCAAAATGAACTCACCATAGTGATGTGTTGCAAACTCTTTTAATCAACTAATACAGACTGAATGCCTCTGTCAGTCCTTTCTGGGTGCAAACTCTTTTAATCAACTAATACAGACTGAATGCCTCTGTCAGTCCTTTCTGGGCAGCAAGCAAAAGGAGATGTATGGAGTGCTCAGCTGGAAACAGTTTCTGAAAATCTGAGCAAATGCCCTCTCAGTGCATTTATGTTAGTGGTCAAGAAGGCACTTTTCTAAATAGTTATTTCTAAGATAATTAATAGTCTCTGCCAGCTTCAATGAGACTAGTGGCGGCAAAACTGTGAGCTAATCTATCTAAATTTTATGGTCACAGTATCCAGACAAAGCATCTCTGTGTTCTATAGACAAATGAAGACTAGGAATGTGCCTGACATAAAAGGAGGAAGAGTTGATTGTGCCATCATTTTTTTGTTTCTTCCCAGGAAAGAATGCTGGCTCATGTACATTTTGGAAGAAACAGACTAGCTGCTCCAAATGTGGCTTATGGCAAAGCCATGTCCTAATGCTGCAAATCAGGACAGATTTGTTTTGGAAACCTGCTTTTCCAGAGTGATCTGGATGACATACTTATTATTCCCTACTCTTGGCAATTGCCTGCTCTGACTGAATGTTGTTTGAAAACTGTTGACAAGATCTAGAGCACCACCCAGAAGAATTTGGGCTAAAGACAGCCTGATCAATGCACATAAAATATTCTTTGCTGAAGTTCACACTGTTGAAGAGGGTGCTGGACAGAAAACTACCAGAAAATATGGACAAGGAATAATTGTGGTCAGCACCATTTCAGCTACCAGAGTGAAATAACAGATCATTCACAGAGAGGCAAATCTCAAAAAATCCCCACATATCTTATTTTCAAAGAATATCCTGACATTTTCTCATTTTAGGTGGTACAATCTTAATGAAGACTCCTGATTACTGTCCAGAGAGGCTGATCTCTGAATTTAAGTCAAACACTATAGTTAGCATAGATAATTCTGATCTTACCCTTTCCTTAGGAAACATTCTTAGGCTGCCTCTGTTTTTGCTGACCCCAATCTCAATTAAAAAATAACTTTAAGTGCAAGGAAAAGCAGATGCAACTGTACTGACTTAACATTCACTGGCAATGCAGAACTCCAGGGAAAAGGAGATTTTGAAATGGAAGGCAATTGCTTTCACAGAACTGTTTCCTTATTTCTGTGGATTGTTTTCCACCTATTTCCACACATGAGACATTTCTTCATGCTGTTTTCCTTTTATTGAATTGTCCACACAATGTTATTCATGTTCCAACAACTGCTGGTTTTATTTTGTTTCCGGGGTCTTAGATTACATTGTTCATCAGTTAGAGCCCAAGCACTGAATGGAGCAGATTGCTGTCAGAAACCTTTGGATGAGTGACTATTGAACTTTCAAGTTCAGCTCTACTTTTTTTTAAAAAAAAGTATTCCTACTACAGAACAAAACATCACCTCCAGTAGTACTAACCCTCCCAAAAGAAGAAAAAATGTAGCACGAATAAAGAGGTTTTGCAAAATGCTGGTGATGGATTTCTTGGGACCCTTCCTACTGCTGAGTTTAATTTGCTGAAGATCAGCCTGGAATACAGTTTACTTGCACTTCCCTCTCTAGTGTCCTTCCTGCTAGTACAAAAAACTAAAGCGTAGTACTGGGCAGCATGACTTTCTATTGTAAAGCTGAGATTTCAAGGGTAGTACTGGGCAGCATGACTTTCTATTGTAAAGCTGGGATTTCACAACATGTTCTGCTTCCCCAAAGCTGCCTGATCCTCTACTGCTTGCATAGGACCATTTCTGTAGGTTTATACAGGAAAAAGAATCTTTCACCGTTGTGTTTCCCTTTTCCCTCTGTTCATTAGGTACTTATTTTTAGCATTTTCCAACATAAAGTTTCTTCCACTTTCTAGAAATCAAAGCTAAATGCAAAGACCAGAGGCAGGTCCTTTGACCTTGTCTCTCTTGATGGCAAAACCTGCTTGCAACAGAATGTCAATGATTTTGTTACCTTTCTCAAAGACTTCCTCAGCTGTTTGGCCCCACACAATGATGTCGTCGATGAATTGGATGTGCTCTGGAGCTTTACCTTTCTCCAGTGCATTGTGGATCACTGAGTGACAGATGGTTGAGCTGCGCTTCCACCCCTGAGGCAAACGGTTGAACTGGTACTGGATTCCTCTCCAGGTGAATGCAAACTGAGGCCTGCACTCCTTGGCTATGGGAATAGAGAAGAAAGCATTAGCAATGTCTATGGTAGCATACCATTTGGCCTCCTTCGATTCCAGCTCGTACTGGAGTTGCAGCATGTCCGGCACAGCTGCGCTCATGGGTGGAGTCACCTCGTTGAGGGCTCGGAAGTCTACTGTGAGTCTCCAGTCTCCGTTAGGCTTGCGCACAGGCCAGATGGGACTGTTGAAAGGTGAATGAGCTTTCTCGATCACAGCCTGACTCTCCAGTTGACGAATCAGCTGATGAATGGGCAACAAAGAGTCACGGTTAGTTCTGTACTGCCTGTGGTGCACAGTTTGAGTAGCAATTGGCAGTTTCAGATCCTCTATGTCATGATGTCCCACAACTGCAGATTCATCTGAAAGTTCAGGTCTAATGGACAGTTTCAATTTACCATCCTCAATCTCTACAGATGCTATTCCAAAAGCCCATTTGTGACCTTTAGGATCTTTGAAACAACCTTGTCTCAAAAAGTCAATTCCCAGAATGCAAGGCGCGTCAGGACCAGTTACAATAGTATGTTTCTTCCACTCTTTACCAGTTAAACTTATCTCAGCCTGCAACTTAGTTAACTCTTGAGATCCACCAGTGATTCCAGAAATAGTTATAGACTCTGTCCCTTTGCAATTGGAGGGCAATAGAGTACACTGAGCACCTGTGTCAACTAAAGCCCTGTATTTCCGAGCTTTTGAACTGCCAGGCCACCTAATGAATACATTCCAATAGATTCGGTTTTCTTCACTATCCCTTTCCTCCTCCTGGCTGGAGGCAGGGCACCCCTAATGCTGAACATGGCATGTGGGGTGTACACAATGATTGGTGTTGTGAGAGAAGTTGCAATTATTGGAATAATTGCAGTTGCTCTGGGGAGCTGAAGAAGTGACAGCTACCTTTCTGGCATTGTTGCCTCTGTTTCTGCCACTCTGCAGTTTCCACAAATAAGAAGGACACTCTTTCTTTCTTGAGTGCAGTGGGATTTTGGAGACTACACATTCCTGGATTCAGTCAAATTGTCAAACTTCTGCATGATGTGACTCGTAAGAGAAACAATTTTGAGTGAGGACCTGAACAGACACCCTCTTTCATTCTGATTAGTTCAGTGTAGAATGTTTGTGAACCAAGATAATACAGTCATAGCGACCAAGAAGAAAGATCAGTGCATGGAGAATCATGGATATTCAAGTTGGGCTCCTTTGCAGTGCTAGTGAGCTGAATTTTGCCCCTCAGAGCAAACTGGTAATTTCGGCAAACAAGGTACAGAAGGTTGCATGACAGGCTGAATAATTGAAGGAATAGCTGGGCTTCCAGCCTCTGCAACATCTAAAGGGTATAGAGTGACAGAGGGTTGATTACAGCATGTGTCAGAAACACTTGTCCTGCAACAGAAGCAGCTCACAATCCTCTCTCCTGCCACTGACAGCAGCAACAGCATCAGGTGGCCTGGCTTCCCATGGCCCTTGCCTGGGCAAGGTGCACCCCAGGCTATGACACTTCCGTTTTCTCATCTTCCTCCCCAGCAGTCCTGCAGCCCGTTCAACTGCCTTCTCACCTCTGCCTCAAAGCAGTCCCAAAAATGGTGGAACAGAGGGGACACATCTGCTGTCAGCTCACTGTCAGTGCTTATTTTATGAAGAAAAATACAACTACAAAATAAACATGATGTAAGTGCTTGTAATACCTTACAGTTGATACAGCTTAATGAAGGAAAAAAAAGACATAAAAAATACCCACTAAAAATAAAATATTTTAGTGCATAACAAGATTTTATTCATCACTGACAGTGTAATTTATCCCACAAGGAAAGCTGTGCATATGTTTCTCTGTTTCCAGGAGCTCCATCATTAATATTGCTCCTTCGACTACAGAGTGAACTCATGACTCTGCATAATCACTCTCTCTCCTGAATGAAATAGCATTGTGCATACCATTACTCCTGAAGGGCAGCTTCCAGAGCTGCACCTTAATTAAGGTGAAATGTTGTTTTGTCCCTAGTGGTTCAGGCACACTAGTGGGATTTCCGAACCTTAATAAGTTACTACATGTCAGCTGAGGCAGGTGACTGCCAGTGTGCTTGCACTTTCCCTGGCAAATGCCAGGGAAAACACTTTTTCTTTTATTTAACCTAGCCTGAAGTCTGAGGTGACACATTTGCAGTGAGAACTTCAAATTGATTATCAGTAGCTTTGCAGGCAAAATAATCTTGTCTTAGTGCAGAATGCTTAGGCACACCTTTGGCACTGTCCATCACATCTGTTTTAGGGCAGCTTGATTAATGAGAAAGAGGAAAGCTCATTTTCACTGCCTCCTGTTTTTTAACAATGCATGATAAATGGACCTCAAGTTAATCACATAGGTTTGATACCTGTAGGAGGAAAGATAGTTCTGTGTCTAAATGATGAATCCACAGACAGGTCATTTCATACATTTTGACTATTAAATAGCATTGGATTTTTTTTTTTTTATATCAGCCTTTCATTCTAGTGGAGCAGATGTTGGAGTAATTTAGGATTGGAGCTTTCCGGTGTTACCTGGTGCCATTTAACCTTACTTGAGTGTGTTTATTTTTACAGAAAGTGGGGAAAGTAGGACTTGTCTTTCTCACAAGGTGGAGAGGAAGCTTTTATTTAATAATGACTGCCAAGCCCCCAGGAACCTTGGCTAGTAGAAGTAACATAAACTGTACTCACATTAGATAACAGACTTTTTTTTTTTTTTTTTTTTTTTTTTTTTTTTTTTTTTTTTTTTGTGTCAGTCTATTGGAGTAGAACTTCCAGGCTCATATAGTCTTTCCAAGGAGACGCCCAGCTATTTTTCTACTGGTGTCAGAAATATTGATTTGCATTCCAAAAGAAAGCTTGTTTTCTTCACAGGCTTGTTAACCCCACAACCAGAAAAAGGACATTTGTAAATAAACCAGGTAAGAAAAGACTATTCTTACAACTTTTTCTAACAAAGTGGTACAGTTTAAAGTTGACTATTATGTATTATGTGAGGTTACAAAACTAAGAATGAAAAGGTAGAGCATTATTGTTGGGAGTGCTGAATATATTTCTCATGTAGTAAAGTAAATAAAAACCTTTTGCTGGTTCCTTATGCTGAGTTTGAGAAGCACAGGTGATGTCCTTGTTCAGATGGTGACTCACTACATGACTCACTGTCTGAAGCTTTGGAATGGATGCCAAGTGCACATACACTGCACTTTGGACGCGTGTCTGCACATGTACTAGACAGGGGCATGAAAGCTCACAGGTCTGGCAGCTTGGAGTAGAGCCTTTCTGCATGCGCTTAGGAGCCTATATTTAGACTGCAAAGACAAGGTCCAGACCGGGATTACAAGGAAGAGCCACAATAGATGTAGATGCCAGATAGGCTCCTCAGGTACAGGGTAGGCTGTCTCAGACACTTTGTTCCAATTTCCATTACAGGTACACACCCAGCTCTTAGAAAAATTACCATCTAACTCTCAGGATGTTTTAAGTCCACAGGTGTTCATGTTTCCAATGTAAAATATTGTACAAGCATTTCAAGTTGTTTTCCTTTTAAGTCTTGGCATCTATAAAAGCTCAGCAACTATTTCACATTAAGCCACATAATGCTTTGTAAGGTGATGATTCTCAGATGGCTACTCAGCCCAGTAGGCATTTATATTATAATGGCTCGAGATTGCTCCCAAATACATGGATGGAGAGTGTGCTACAGGTGCTACATTTCTTCTTTTTGTGCAGATGTTAAAAGTTTATCATTAAAGAGGAACTACCTTCTCTGCGAAGTAGGCTGGAAGCTACAAATCTAAACTCTCAGAAGATCATCCACACTTGCCATGTGTATGGTGGTGCATGTTATGCTGAAGATGGTGACCATCAAAGCAGTGTGTGTGACTGATTGGGATTGTGAGAATGACTGAGGTCCTTGGAAGGAGGCTTCACTTCTGTTTTGTGCTCTAACCTGGACACAAAGCACTTGCTGTTCTACTTACCTGTGAAAGTCTGATGGCACAACAAGATTTAAACCCAGGATTTCTGTTGTTAGGTGGATATTTTATCTGGCCTCACTATGCTGCCAGAAGACCCAGTCTTCTTTTAGGTGACAAAAAAACTCACCTAGGAGCAAGACCATTGACCGAGATTCACTTTAGCCTAGTGACTAACACTTTCTCTGCAAAAGGAAGCTTTCAGATTATGTGTTCAAATCTCCATAAACACGGAAGAATAGAGGAAAATGTAAGGCAAAGGAACCCAGTAACCAAACCAGTAGCAACCATGCACACCTGCTCTTCTAGCTGCCTCAGGGAGCCCCACTGCCTGGGAGGCTCTCTCTTGCTCACCCTACAGACTGAGGCAGGTAGTTCCTGCCTCCATGGTTATGGTATCCATTGTTGTATGCTGGGAAAAAAAAAAGGGGGGGGGTTTAGATATGCAAGGGTCTTATGGAATCTTTACAGGAAGAACCAAAGGCAAAGGAGACATCAAGGTCTTTTCAGAAGTAAAAAATGTGGCAAAATGAAGGGAAAAGGGGATAAAATGCATGAACAAATTGTGTCTGGCACTTCTCTGTACCTGATTCCCACAGTGGATGTGTATACTGGAGTGGGAGTGGGTGTGCCTGTGTGTCTCTTGCATATGTATGCAGGTGAGAGTACCAGCAACTGGATTGGGGCAGCAGCCCAGGGGTGCCTATGTCCCAGTGATAGCAGCAGGACAAACTGGGATCCAGAAGCAGCTGCAGGTCTAATGTATATCTATATTTACATACTTTTCCTCATGGGCTTTCATCCTGATCAGCCAGAGAAGAGAACAGGATCAGGCCTGTTGTGCTATGCTTGCTGAAGTACTATGTTTTCTGTCTGTATGGCTGGCTATGTACATCTGTGGATATGGCTATGTGTCTATGCATATATGTATTGTGTCCATGTGTGTGTGGCTGTTGGGTGTATGTACTCATCCTCACTACTGCCTGGATCTGGGGCCATGAAATTGTCACAGCCTTGCCTTGAATCAGCTGATTGATATGGCAACTTCTAAACAGGTACAGCCCATACTATGAAATTGAAGACTCAAGAGCCAGTATGAGTCCTTTCAATGAGAAGGATGTGAAGACAGTGGCATCTGCTTTCCAGTCATTACTCTAGAAGAAGGCTATGAAGATAGGAAAATTAAAGTTCTTTAGCCTTGATTAAGATATCTGAATTTCAGAAGGTAAGGAGATGATTTAAGGATTATCCTAGACAGCTACATGTACAATGGGTCCATTTCTCCAGACCATAGACTGCTCCCCTGATTCAGCCTGAAGAAAGCTCTTGATCTGGCTGGAAGTAGTGGGAAAAGTTATGCTGAATTCTACCAGAAAATAATTTCTTAATGAACAGAACAAATCTTTGTTATATAAAAATACAAATAAAATTCAGTATAGCTGCTAGTTCTTAGCAAAGCATTGATGGTATTTTGGTTCTGTAGCAAAATGAAGTACAGTTATAGATAGCATGTGGGTCCTAGGGGTTAGCTGATTCATACATGGAGACCAGGAGTTGGGATCCATGGGCATGGAGAAATTTCCTAAAGCTTCAGACTTCTGATTGGACTACTACAGTGTGGCTTATAATGAGTATGCTAAGATTGAAATAAGCATTTGCTAATATTTTTCCTGATATGTTTGTATTCTACCCTAAAAGAGTAGAAGCCCTGACTTTACTTATTATGGTCAAGTTTGGCAAACTGCTATTCTGATTGGCTGATCTGTGGCCAAAGAGCCATAAGTCTCAGGATGCATCGATAAAAAGAGATGAGCAGGGAAAGACAATGTGTTCTGCCATATTGTGCTTCTGCCATTGCTTCTACCTCATTGCTCTCTGCTGTTGTATCCTGCCATGCTCTGCTAAGCTATAAGCTAGCTCTGCTACATAATAACATGTCCTGATTCTTTGGGTTTGTCTACCTGGAACCTGCATTGCATAAGTTTACCAGGATTAGGCATTAAGTGCCTTCACGTGATAGGCTCACTTAGCCAGCACAACATTGTGCCCATCTGCACATCTNTGTGCCCATCTGCACATCTGCAAGACATCCTACCTGCACCTCTGCAAACCTCTGTGTCAAGTCTGGAGCCTCTCTCCCAGCACCCTGTTAGAGTCTGGGAAGAACTAGAAACCTCAATGGCTGACAAGACACCAACAGAACTCCCTGCAAGTGTTTGGGTACTGTCTGGAAACTAGTTAGCCCTGGGAATCTGGAGATAACTTTGTGAGTAAATATTCAGAAGTCTCTTTGCAAAAATCCGTAAAACTTTGTAACCGAATCCAAGTACCTTCTGCCTTAAGCAGAAAGGCGCTCTTGAGTCCCTCTGTGGGCAAGCAGTATAATCAACTGCAAGAACCTCGCTCCAGTTCCAATAGTTTAATGTTTGTTATGTTATTGATACTTATTTCTTAAGTGCTCTAAATTCTGCCTTTTCATTTGTGTAATGTTTTCACGACTGTTGCAAAGAACCTATTATTAAAAATGATGGCCTGTGATGAGAGTCATGAATATCAAAATTAATAAACAATATTAATTTTTGGCAAATCCTATCTCACACCACACCTTTATTGTTACAATGGTAGCAATGGAATTTCATCTTTACAGCAAAAGCTATGAGAAATTACCCAAAGAGATGTATGAGAAAGAGAAGAGATACATAAGAATGTAATATCTTATAGTAGCTCGTAGTATCTGGGAAAATCTTTTTCTTGTTGTTGTTGTTTCACATCTGACATGTCTTTGCAGTGCTTTTTGGTCATTAATATAAGCTTAGTAATATAAGCTGCTTTGAACATTTACACAAAAGTTTAATTCTGGGAGAGAAAGATTGACAGGGAAAAAACTTGCCCAAAAGAAACCTTAAGAGTCGAGATCTTCGTATGATTTCACACGTCATTTACCTTTAATTCCAAAAGTAATGTAATTTAACTAAAGGTCATTGCTGCAAGTCCTGTTCAAGAATTTGAAAATGCACATTGCTGATTACATCCACTTGCATCTTTTCCAGTTGCACTCACTTTAGGTGATAAGATCTAGATGCAATGGAAGACAATATTTCTCTTCAGAGACTGCAATCACTGGTGATTTTGTCTGTTCATATTTGGAGTAGTGGGCTCAGCAAGGTGCTGTCCTGAAACATGCTGAACATTTTAGAATGCCAATTTGACTCAGCTCCTGCAGGAGCCAGCATTGTGGAGCTGGCAGGTGTTTGGCATGTTACAGAGCAAGCAGTGAAATTATATTTTAGTTTTTTTCCTTGTAATTACTCTGTGTCATGGGAACTTTAATTTTTTTTTTTTCTTATTTGTCTTGCAGATGTTGTAGTCAGGTGAGGCTACATGTAAATGGATCATCATCATCTTGTGAATGCTTCACTTGTCACCAATAATGTGATCTTGCAATTATGGTCATGGCCATGTATGTATTATAGCTGTACTTGCCATGAACTGAAGTTAAAGGCCTTTTCTGTGCTTCCTTCTGTAGGAAAGATACGACAGAGAAAGAAATACTTAATTCTTCTTCTACAGCTAGAGGGAAGCATCATTTATGCAAAGTGCTGACAAATATATGCCATCGCTCTTTATTTACATTAGCCCTTAACTGTTT
>VWYK01050501.1:3449-18655 GCA_013399775.1 Semnornis frantzii | reverse complement strand
AATTAGCCTCAAACCAGCCCAAAGGGGTAATATGTTTCCTTGATGAAGAATTTACATTTAGCTTTGGCTAATTTTTATTTTTATTTTTTTTCCTGAAGCTTAGGAACAATGATTAACCCACTATGACCTTGTTGGCCAAAAGAAAATGTGATGCTCTTGCATAACACTGAGTCTTTCCTCTCTAGAAATGATTCTCACTAGAATGCTTCAGGAACTGCTTTGGTTCAGTGATATTATTTAAAACTAAAAGTGAAATCTAATCCATGTTTTAATGTAGATATACTTTTGGGAATTTCTATTCTTTCTTTTAAGGTCTTTTGCATTGTTGCTGCCAGTCAGGGTTTAGTCTTGATTTTTTTTTAATTAATATTTTTACTTTTGCAACTTCTTTGCAAATATGTGAATATCCCAGGTTCTCCTCATCTACAAGATGTGGTCCTTTTATGGTCTGTGGATATTTTTTGCCAGTATAGATCAACTACTTTAAACTTCATCACCATACAAAAAGAGGTACTTTTAAAGGGCTTTCAAAGTTGGTTAAGGTATTTTTTTATAAATCATGCCTTTGTCCAAATAAGGAAATTTGTTTCTGCACAAGAATTTTAATTGGCATGCCATTTGCTTTTCAAACACAATATTTATATTGATGAAGAGTGAGGTCATTTGTGTAGGTCCATCACCATTTGAACCAATGCAGAGAAAGGCAGTGTTACTATACCATGTGATGCCTGGACGACTGATCTGGGGATTTGGTGTCAGGAGAACATTTCCCTCAGCTGCAACACCCCATCCTTGGCACTTGAACCACTACACAGCAGATGTCAGACATTAGGCTGCAGTGTGCTTGTTTGAGCTAATTGGAATATTTTAATAGAGAAAAATTATACTATAGTTTGTGAAGGTAAAACAATGGTGATGTCTACTTCACTCATATGCTTGCTGTGAATGTTTACAAAAAGATAAGAGTCTCTCAAGCGGGCAGTCTGGGTCACGAGGCGCTTGGGTCTTGGGCTAGCAGCTTCAAGGGGTAAGCAGCTTCTTGGGCTAGCAGCTCTGGCTTTTCCTCTCTGTTGAATAACTTCACTAACCACTTTCCTTCTAATCCCCCCTCTTTGGCTGATTCTCCAATACCTTGGGGNGTGCTTATTCCTTTAAAAAAACAATCTTATTTCAGTTACAAAGAAAGCAAGGAGGGCATTTAAGGCCTGTCTAGTATGGAAATTCCATATCTGTACCTCTTAGTGAACATACACAGATTACTAAGAGACAATAAGTGTGCATTCTATGCAAAAACAAAGCAGTTAAGACAGCTGGAGGTTGGGGAATAGACTTTGCCAAATTCAGAAAAGAAATTCTACCATGACATCCTGCTTGCAGGTGATCTGCCAAGAGTAAAATCTGGTTTGCTAACTTGCTAACTTGTGTTTTATATGTAGATTTCTGAAACTCTTTAAAACATGGAGAAACAATCATTTTAAAGATAATTTAAGGGGATCTGGGAAGCATTGAGAAGGTTGTCTGTTGGGATTCTGAGTGATATGATTTCATCACTTTGGCTTTCCTCATTAGAAAATGTTTACATGATCAAATCACTAAGTCTTACAAAACAGGTTAAAAATGGAGTGAGTTTCAGCGAGTTGATTAGAAAGCTTGGATTATATAAAATGAGAAAGGAAATATTTATTAGGAGTACTAAAACAGCGTTTGGAAAAAAAAATCTTAGGTATATTTTGCAAGATGATTTTCAAACAGCCTTGTTTAGATGGATCTGTGCTGTTTCATGTAAGGCAAGATGCTGGATTTCTGTCTTTCATCCATCTTTTTAGAAACCTCTTAAGAAACAAATAAACAAAGAAACAATTAGATGTTTTCTCATTATAGCATTGTGCTGCCATTATAATAGTTATGGTCGACAAGGCACTTCCATTATTGGTTTCTATTTTCAGCTGCCTCTAACTTTCTGAAGCAATTAGTCTTTCAGCTGAAATTTCTCATGCTTTTTCTTAATCCCAGAGGTCGATTGCTTTGTAAAGTTTATAAAATTAGTTTTGGCTGGTTTTTTGAAACATCTAAACATGAAAAATCAGTGTGTTTCACCAGTTATTTTATTTGTTATTTACATCAGAAATTCTCCCGGACAAGGATTTGGTGTTGTTTAGCATATTATATTACAGTAAAATCCAGAATGCAGTTATGTTACTACATAAATAAAACTAGCTTAATTTTTCACAATCTTTCTTTAACAGTTTGGTAAGTCAAACATAATTCTGTATAACATTTAAGGTCCTACGGATTTTGAAAAGTCTTAGTTTATTTATGAAATTCTATGTTATGCACATTTGAGAATAGTGACCTGAATTCTCAGCTGAAAAGTGCTTTGTTAAACTGTGTGAGGGAGAAGAGTCACTCCATGCTTAGTAACTTGTTAGATTTATTCCCTTGGGCTAAGGCTCTTCTCATGCAGCTGCTTGCCATTCCAGGCAGCAACTGGATTCATAGTGTGAATGAACCACTTTGCAAGAAGTGCTGTTGGAGTATCAGCTGCAAGCTGGCCTAAAACGTGGTTTTGAACTTTCCTTTATTTCATACGATCATAGAATCACAGAATGGTTGGGCCTGGAAAGGGCCTCATCATTTAGTCCCAAACACTCTGCCATGGGCAGAGACACCTCACACTAGGTCAGATTGCTGAGTCCCATCCAACCTGTCATTACAAATTTTCAGGGATGAGGCTTCTACCACTTCCCTGGGTGACCAGTTTCAGTGGCTCACCACCCTCATGATGAAGAACATAATAGCTGAAAATCCTGTCTTGTAAAACTTTATCAACGCTCCCTGAGAAATCTTACATTCTCTTCTATTTATTCCCATTCAGCAGTGGGACAGTTTTTGTAGATACAAAAGTCATGTCTTCCTGAAGCACTTGACATTTTCCAGCTATGGTTGTTACTTGTAGGGTATGACTCACTTCCTTTCTGTGATCTTCCTCACCATGGCTTTTCCATAGCTCTCAATTTTTTCTACTCTGTTATTATTTGATTCTGTGAAACAGGACTTCAGACTTTCCAAGCCAGTTCCTTCTTTATCTTCACTTGACTTTTTTGTCCCCCCTTCTGAAGTTGTTTTACTGATAGTGCCATTAACACTGTTTCTTTTTCTTGTACTTCTTACAGTTTAATTGCTTCACTTCTAGTATTAGACCATTATCTAATTTGTGTGATGCCTATCACAATATGGTCAGTAGAAACACACTTCTTCTTCTGCCAAGGCTATCTGGTTCACATTCAAGATGAGGTCAATTTCTTTTCTAGAGATTTATTGTTATTCTCCAGAAAATTATTTACTATTGGTTTCAAAAGGCAAAGTAAAAAACCAAGAAAAGGCAGAAAGTGTTCCTCCATTGAGTACTTCTGTACATTGCATACCTTCTTTACTTTTGCTTTTCTTTTCTTTTTCAGTGTATCAGCAATCACTTGTTTGGTGGATCTGTCTATATAATCCTTTACCAACTTTTAAAATGTCTATCCAATTTGGAGCACATTTAGGCAAGAACTGAGAGTCAAAACTTAAACTCTTACAATTTCTATGAAAACAAACAAGCTAAAACGGGGTGTGCAGGGTTTTGACTGAGCAAAAAGGATCCTACAGTGGAAGATACATGCAGAAAGAAATCTCTTTAAAAGTCTACTTTGAACGAAAAGTTTGTGTGAGGACTCTCTTCGATACCATTGTCAGTCAACCCTGAAAAGGTTCAAATCCTAGTAAACACTGAGTTTAGTAGAGTCATAGATGCTTCTGGGTTTTATAAAATGTGAAACATCTGAGGATCATTGCCTTTCTGCAAGTTTAGCAACAACTGAAATTATATGAGTACAACTGGAGTGGGATAATGCTATGTTTGTTGGGCAATGGATATATGGAGTATGGTTCAAATTGAGGCTGAAAATTTCTAGGTTCAGATAGTATAGAAAAGAAGCTGGATTGTGAAAATCATTAAGAGGTTCATCATATGGAGCTATTATACTGTGTTCAATTTGAACACTTTGAATGCAACAGAACATTAAAAAGACCTCATCATTAGGTGTGGATGTGCATGTAAGTTCCCCTGTGAGAGTATTCTTCATAATATGAGATTACTTGGCATCCAATTACTTTAATGCCTATTGCACTCACTTCATGCAAAATACCTTCTAATAACACAGTAATAGTATCACTAGCAAGAACCCTGTTGTATTGAGACTGAAGTGTACATATATATTTATGAGATGTAGACCACTCATTATGTGATAGTGTTCCAACTGGGCTATATTAATCTTTATTAACTCCGAAGGCTAATTCAGTAGCAACTTTTTATGACATTAGACTTTTTTTCAGAGAAACCAGCAGTAAATATTTTAAAAACACAGATTTTGAAATATGTTTATTCAGCTCTATGGCTAAAAGCATTGTTAAAACACGTTGTGAAATATTTTTTTTTTCCCCTAATTAATTAATCTCTGGATACATTTAATGTAATATGGTTGTCAGGCTGCATTGCTGGTGAATACCACTTCTGTTAACATCTCTTATTGCAGAAGTGTGGATTAGACTTCTGAGGGCTTACAAATGTGAGGTAAAGTACAATCTGGAATAGTTATTTACATTATTGTGTGGATTTTAGAAGCAGATTATCCTAACCTTCAGAAAGGTATCTTCACTTCAACATAATAGGGTCCAAATAATATATTATTGTTATTGCACTCTAAATTTATACCATGGCAATCTCATTTTAACTCTTCTAATATCCTTTTGCGTGCAAGTCCTGCATGAGAACATGTCTGTGGTAATATAACTCTGTATAGATAACTGTGAAGCTGTGATGTGGGAAGATGAATTTAAATTTAAAAAAAATATTCGAATGTATGTTTCAAAAGTGCTTGGAAGAATGTTTCAAAAGTCCAGATAAATACATGTTAAATAATACACTTTAAAACTAAAGTTTCTAAAATATAAGCAATGACTCACCATTGATATTATAATAATTAAAGTTAATATTCCTTAATATAAGCAGAAGGGGGAAAAAAAACCCACCTCAACTTTCTTTTAGAGTGCTCTGTGGCTAAGTGTCAGAAAGCATCAGTCTTTGTGTAGTAGGATTTTAGAATCAAATTTTCAGATGGAATCTGCAATTTACATCCTTGTTTCTGCTTTATTTATTTTTATTTCAGTCCCCCTCACCTAGATTTCTGCCCTTTCTTTCACCGTTTATTTATTATAAACTGAACTTTAACAGTGAAAGGGCTATAACTGCACTGTTTTCAGGGTACCTGAAACTGAGATCATGGTCTTGTACCTAATAAATCCACCCTCTCATTGGCAATATTATGTGGCCACATAGTGGCTTAGAACATCTTAGTCAAAATGAACACAGAGTGAATAAAGTATAGATCTTTTCAGTAAGGTTCACTACAAGGAAGAGCTTTGGCTAACTGCAGTTTTCAGTGTCAGAAAGTTACTTGACTTTCCTGTTCTAGAAGAACACATCCAGAGCAGGGTGAGTACACGTAAGAAGCAGTAAGAACTGAGACAATAGTCTGAAGCAGAGCTGGGGGACTGGCTCCTGAAGAACAAATGAACATGAAGAAAATAAAGGACAGCATGATAAAATGGGACATCAGCACTGAAATTACGCTGTCACATATGTGGTATTTCATCACATTATTATTCAACCTGTTTGAATGGAGGGAGGTTTTCTGAAGACAGTGTTTTAGGGACATATATTATTACTAAAAACTTACTTAAATATTTATAGTGTGATTTGAGATGAGCATACTGGTCTGAAGTTCAGGTATTTGTCAGACAGGTTGTCGTGGTAGGCCTAAGCAGGCCAAATTGGGCTTGTACCTCTCCTGGCTTGCCCAGGCACATTTTTCTGCTCTCCTTCCTGCTGTTTTGGGGAGAGCAGCCTCGAGAAAAGGGACAAAGAGCCTGGAACCACTAAGTCTCGGGTCTGTGGCCTGCCCAGCAACTGTGGTAAACAAGGTGCACACAGTTGCCTTGTGCAAGGCCCATGTTCTGCCCAAAAAAAGGGTAAAGCAAGCCTATGGCTTCACCCAATATGGCCAAATCTTGGCTAAGTGCCATTTGATTGGCTATCCTGTGTCCAGAGGCCCATTGGCCTTGGGCCGTATTGGATAAAAGGCGATGAGCAGAGAGCACAGCTACCTTTTGCCATTACAAGGTGTGTCCGTGCCTGCCGCCTCTGATACCTCCACGCATTTGGCCTGCACAGCCGGTGTGACACCGTGCCCAGACTGCACACTGCAAGACATCTGCCTGCACCTGGAAGCCTTCTGCCCAGACGGAAGCCCTGGAGATAACACAAATGGTCCAGAAAGCCAGGAACAGGTCAGAGATCGTCTGTCTGCTTTCCCCAGAAGCCTGGGGAAACTCTAAAGCCTCTGACGGCTACCGACAGCAACCCTGCTACAAGCCTTGGGTANCGAGTTTTGAATATTTAATATTAATAAACTACATGTTAATATTTTAAAATATCGTCTCACAGTAATTAATTATTCCTATCCCATTACACAGGTGTAAATACACGTCCAGAAAATTTTCTGTGCATTTCAGCACTAGATTCTGCACAGAACACTGCACTTCTTGTGTCGGTGGATGTCTAAATACTAACCCAGAAAGTCCTCACTAGACACATTTGCCTGCTTGCTAGTGTTGTAATTGTGCTCAGGTATTTCCACATTAATGCACTATGTTCCCATTGTGTTTTCATATTATTTTCAGTGTACATTTGTAAGTTTTTTGAGGTTTGGCTGGTTTCTTTGGAGTGGTTTTTTTTGTTTGTGGGTTTTTTGGGGGGTTGTGTGTGTGAACATGTTGTACGCTGAACTTCTTTTATATGTGTTATGAGATCATTTATAGTTATAACTCTGTCTTAATAGTACATAAAATATAGAAAGATAAAAACTCTTTTTTTTTTTTTTTTGTATGTATGTACTCTGAGGTTATTTTACATCTGTGAGTGCTTGTATGCATCTGAGTGTAAACCGGGGCTCCCTGTTTGTGTTTAATCTGGAGTAAACAAATTTCCATCATCACATTTTGTAAATACTACCAATCTATTCACATCATTCATGATTAAAAAATTGAATACATGTGTATCTACATTACATTGTGCATGTACTACAATCATTAGGGAAATGTTTCAGCACAAAATAGAACAGATTAAGAATGCCTTTTCATTAAAATCTCAAGAGTGGGAATTTAGAAATAATTATGTTGTGTACAATGAGTAGCATATAACCATATCATTTTACTACAGACAAGTAGTCTTCACTTTAAAGTGAAGACAAATCAGAGCTATAATAATTTATGATGGGGATACGATGTTAGCAGATCCATATAAGTACAAGTTGTTTAGCGTAGTGACTATTCATACATGAATAAGGAAAGTACTGCTATGCTCCCAAGTTAATTTACTCCAAATGTATTGGTTTTGATAAGAACTCTACACATTTCTGTAATTACAGGATATAGGCAGGCAATTGAATTAATTTTCAGTCCTCATTAGAAGAGACAAATAGTACATACATTTGTCTTTCTTGTTAATAATGCAATGAGTTATTTCTGGAACAGGACATACAGACTTTTATCAAAAGTGTTTGAGGTAGGTAAAGGAACTAAAACTGCACAGCCAAAAATTCTGTCATACTTGATAGTCTGAGTTTTCTAACTATAAATACATTAGAGAGCTTACCCATCTGCTGCCTGAATTGAACAAACTGATTTCCTAAAACACACAGCGAATGAGAGCGATGCAGTCACTCTCCTCCCAGTAACTCTGTCCAAAAATCTTGACTGTGCAATCAAAACTTGGCAAGAGGTGTACAGGACAACATACAATGGAAAATCACCCAAGAACATCATTACATTTATTGTACTCAAGACAATACACTACCTTTATCTGAACCCCATTGGAGAAGAATTACTCCTTCCAATAATATGAACCAAGTTTCCCAAACAGGGTATATGGAGACACAACCAAAGCCAACATAACATTCCATGAAAATGTGCATTTAATATTTTGGTTTAAGTTCCTTTTCCCGTATCTATTCTGATTTTAAAACAGGAAATTTAAATGCAAATAGCTGTGGGAGTGGACAAAGTAATTTATTAAATGTATATGCATCTCTTGTCTGCACGGAAATGAGATATCTCATCAAGCAAAGGAAATCAAACACCATTAGGAATTTATGGCAAAGCTGGTTATTGTGCCTCTGTCAACTAAACTGTCTGAAGGCTTTAAAAATTACATTTTGTTCACAGCAGTTTTAAAGGTGTCTGAAGTTTTTTGTATGAACATTACATATCTGTGCAGGTGAAAGGTTTTTTTACCATCATTGGAACAGAGTGTTGAGTGTTACTTAGCTGTTAGCCTATGTACTAATTTTCCTTCATTTCGACATCATGTGGCTGAATTCTGCAGTTAGAAAGAATTGCTGTGGCCTTTGAGCCTTGAGTCCTGTTCTACTGAAACCTCCTTTTGGCAGCTATCGTGTTCCCATCCTGCTAGCCCTGCCTGTGACCATCCTGTGGGTTTGGCTTGAAGGATGTGATCCTACATTTTCCTTATATCTTAGGCAAGAAAAGGGGTTTGCTCACTATTATCTGCCTCTTGTGTGAAAGAAATATTGCAAGATTCAGCAGCCTATGTATCCAACATTACTCTCCTAATTCAAAGGGCTATAGACTACTACTGTTGAGTGAATGCAATCATGAGTCTGAATGATGCAGTTACCATTCATCTGTTAGATTATCATGTACTGAAAAGTGTCTACTTGACACAAGCAGGTGTTCCATTTATAGAGATGGTACTCTGTTCCTTTTGTTTCTTTTTTTTTTTTTTTTTAACAAATTGGATACAGACCCAGCTGTCCCTATGATTGTATACATTCTGTACAACTGTGTTACTGAAGGCCTTTGAAAGAGTGCTTTCAGATGATGAGCCTTCTATCATAACTCTTTCCTGTCTTCAAGAAAGTAGTCTGCAGATTTACAAAACTCTGCAAAGTCTTGGAGAAGTTGATTGCAAAAATTGCCATTCAAGTCAAATTAAAGATCAGTTGTTAAAAATTCCTAAATTATGAGTTTTATGATGGAAAGAGGATTCAATTCTGACATTAAAAATCTGTAATGATAAGCAACATGTAATATTCATTCTTTATTATCACACAAGACAGTATGAAAATGTGTTATTTGTTAACACCGTATTTATAGACCAGAGCTGATATTGTCCTATACCTTTAAGAAACCTCTCCTCAGTACTCAATCTCTTATTCTAGAATGAAATTAAAAAAAAAAAAAAAATTACATTGTCTAATACAGCCACATACAAAACACAAAAATACCTTCTATATTCAAGGAAAAAATAGTAACAAAGGTATCATAAATATTAGATAAATCTAATCTGAAGGGTTGCATTTTAGAATCGAATCAGGCGATCAACTAGAGACCATAGCAGTTCCAAACTATAAATGCATTGAAATAATACATTTTGGCATTATCCAGCAGGGCAGTCTCTTTTTGGTCTGTATTTTGTAACAGCTCCTGTGGTACTAATAGAATCATAGAATCATGGGATCTCAAAGATCATCTAGTTCCAACCCCCATCATAGGCAGGGACACCTCCCACTCGCACAGGTCACTCAAGGCCTCATCTAACCTGGCCTTGAACACCTCCAGGGAGGGAGCAGCCACAACCTCCCTGGGCAACCTGTGCCAGTGTCTCACCACCCTCACTGGAAAGAACTTCTTCTTAACCCCTAGTTTAAATCTCCCCTCTGCCAGTTTAAACCCATTACTCCTCCACCTGTCATTACAAGACCTTGTAAATAATCCCTCCCCAGCCCTCCTGTAGGCCCCCTTCAGATACTGGAAGGCTACTCCAAGGTCTCCTTGAAGCCTTCTCTTCTCCAGGTTGTAGAGCCCCAACTCTCCTTACCTTGAAACTAGATTTGATAGCTTATGGATGCATGACTACTTATATTTTACTATACATACTGGGTTTTTGTTGTACTAGATAACTCCATTCTTTGTTCCCTTTTCTCTGATTATGTTTTATTTTTATGTTAGCATCAATAAATGTCTCATATTCTGAATTCTCTTTAATATTTTATACAAGTATGTTACTGAAATAAAAATATCAGAAATGTTATGAAGGAATATTAAAAACCTCTGTGATTTACAAGTCTACATAAAAAAATGCAGGGCATTTTTTTTTCTATGTAAAAAAAAGTAGAATATCTCTTAGAAGCAATAATTCTTTTAACCATTTATACAAGTTGCTCTTTTTTTTGGAAAACACAAGTACCTCAGGAGAATCAGAAGCAAAATAGCTGGTTTTAAATCTTGGACACACTATAGTTGATTTCAGCCCAGGATGGGGAATTGAAAACTGTCTTTACATGTTTTTTTGCTCCATTGAAAAAAAAACCTGCACTATTCTGAATGGTCAAAAATACAAATCAAATACAAATAAATTTTTTAATGGTAATTTGATTACTAATGAGACCCAACGCTCCTATCATTTGACAGTTCTGGGACCATTTGGGTGGTCTTCAGCTTAGCTTTGGTGTTAGAGTTCCAAGTTATTTAAAAACTCATTATCATAACAGAGTAAGGTCCTTTGATGACAAAGAATCTAGACTAAATGATTAGAGATCTGTGTTACGTTAGCTAGTGATTAATGAGAAGTCAGTCTCTGAGCTTATAACTAAGACAAGTCCTTAATTAAACAACAGGTTAGCTAACAAACATCAGAGGAAAGAAGCTGTGAGAGAGAGTGAAGCCATACTTTTACTGAGGCTGATTAACACATATCCAGCTGATTGGCAAAATGTTTGTCAGAAAGCTTCAGGGGTATTTCATTACAGCCAAAGAATTAAAGTGATAGACATCCTTACAAGGATGATTGGAGGAGTATTCACATTTGGCCGTAGGAACTCTCATTGTACTGTTTAGGCATTTGCTTAATGTCTAATTTCCTCAGCATAAGTTAAAATACTGTATATGCATGGCTTCAAACTCTTAATCTTCTGGAAATTAATTTATCTGCTTGTTGATTTTTCTTTTTCCTTTGTCCAGCATTGCCTTTGCTAATTTATAAAAATAAGTTTATTTTCAGCAACAACAAAGCCATTAGCAAGAATTATATTATGAGTTTGTTTTCTATCACTGTCATTGTTGGTGATGAGGTATGAAACATTTCCAATGAACTTAAAATACCAAGAGTATCAAGCAACTCAACTGGATTTTTTTTTCAAGCTAGACTACTAGAATTCTCTCTCAACTGCTCTCTCTCAATGGCCTATGGGCACTGTAACATCTACCAGCTGTGCTAAATGATTCTTTTTTTTTTCCTTTCTCACAGTCACACCAAAATTTATCACTTGATCTGTTCTGTTTTCTTCAAAGTCCACAATCTGCAAAAAAAAATTTGCTAGCATATGGATGCTTATCTAGTTAAGAATGCCCCTACTTACTACAGAGGGGGTTGGGTTAGGTGACCTTTGGATCACGTCCAACCCAGACCATTCTATGATTCTATGATTCTGTTCCGCAAAGTAGAAAACTGACCCTACTTTGTGAATATTCCATTTAATCCTCAGATTAGTTGTTCTTATGTAGCCATTTGATTGCTCCGGATTTTCTTTTTTTAACTGATAAAAGATATATAATTGACTGAAAACCATTAGAGGATAAGGTCAACTTTTGAATGAGGAATTTGTTCTCCCATCTTAGAATAGATTGAAAAATCAACATAACTAGATTTGGGGATGCTTCTCAATTGTTTCTAATTACTGTCTTTCTAGGTGATTCCTCCTGATGGAGAAGGCAAACACTGTATCAGTTTTGTTTTTTTGAGCTAAGAATACAAAGAAAGATATTTACATACAAATTAATTGCAAATGTTTTACACCTATTTAATTTTAATTGTGTGTTTAAATTTTTATTGAATATTTGCATTATGCAGCCCTGGCAGATGCTGCTGGTTGCGTATTGTATCTATAGATTAGTTATCTTGGGAATTTAGAGGGGTGGGGAATGGAGGTTAGTGGTATAGTTTGAATTCTGAATTGATGAGGATTGACTGCTGGGTACCCATCTGGTTTAAAGCCATCTCTAACATAGAATCATAGAATCATAGAATCATAGAATCATAGAATCATAGAATCATAGAATCATAGAATCATAGAATCATAGAATGGTAAGGTTGGAAGGGACCTCAAGGATCATCTAGTTCCAACCCCCTGCCATAGGCAGGGACATCTCCCACTAGTGCAGGTCACTCAAGGCCTCGTCCAAGCTGGCCTTGAACACCTCCAGGGAGGGAGCAGCCACAACCTCCCTGGGCAACCTGCTCCAGTGTCTCACCACCCTCACTATAAAGAATTTCCTCCTAACATCCAGTCTAAATCTTCCCTCTGCCAGTTTAAACCCATTGCCACTAGTCCTGTCATTGCTACATGGCTACACAAATTCTGCCTGGAGAAATTATGGTACTTGAGGTTCACTCTTGATTTAGTACCAGCCAGGATGTGTAAATGTCTTGAACAAGAGCTTGTTGTGCTGCATTAACTTAGGGGGAAAAAAATTAAAAAAAGGAAAAAAAAAAAAAAAAGGAAAAAAAAAAAAGAAAGACTTTAATTGTCTTGCTCATTCATATGGGAACATTATTGAGAACATCATCCAAGTGGACTGGTGGATGATTTGAAAAAGCAAAGCTATTTTGTTTACAGATTAAAAGCTTTAAATGTCAATCAGTTATTTAGGTATCTATGACTGTAGACGTGGATTCAAGATATTCTCTGTCAGGGTCCTATAGGAACAGGAATTTGTATCAGCTTGTATAGTTTAAATTTGCAATATTTTCCTCCTTTTAATTCAGAGGGCAAAGTATTCATATTAGTCCCAAAGGGGAAAGATCTCTATAAAATTTGCAAACCTAAAGTAAATTTCAAGCTTATGGTTTCTGCACTCGTTACACTGTTCTCTGGTAACACAACTCCTAGCACATTTCTTTTTCAAAGCAGACAAGTGGGACTCCTCTTATAAATATTTTGTTTGAGAGTATAAATCTTGGAGATAAAAAATGCAAGCCAAACACCAAAGGAAGTATACAGACCAGTATTGTCCCAGCTGAACTATAAAAAACAGCCCTTCAAATGCTTAGTCCTGGAAATATGCATGTTTCTGCAAATGTCCCTTTCTCCTTTGTTCTTTCCTTGACCCCTCCTCCCTGCTAGTTTGTTTAAAATCTACAAGCCAGATAATCAATTTATGTAATGAGCTTCATGTGCAAAAAGCGAGAATTTACCCTTCGAGATATATAATCAATTTGAAAAGCACTTGAAAATTATTATTTGGGATAAAATTAATATACTACCTGCTTTCCCTTTGCTATTGGAACTTTATGTCCTTTTCATTTCCACCATGTGTGTGTTTCATTATTTATGACACACAGAGATTTTCAGATCTTTTTTTAAACTCTGGGAAAACAAACAAGCAAGCAAGCAAAAAAAAAAAGGACCAAAACCAACAAAGTAGCCACTAGGAGAGAGCTCATTTTGAAGTAATTGGTTAAAATATAGTAATGAAAAAAGGGAAATGGTTTTGATTTTCATTATGTTTAAGGTCATTCCCAGGTCACATTTGACACAGATTCAATGTTCGTATAAATTTAATAAAATCTGTAAAGGAAATTCAAGTAACAGCTGTGAAAAGAATGTGATCAATAGGAGCCAAAATAAGTGTCACTTTGAAATTTGCCAACTGCTGATGGATAGTTAAATGAATAAAAATATAAAGTCTCTACCAACTTTTAAGAGCAGAAAGCCCTGGGAAATCAGTCACTTAAGTCACAGAAATTACAGCATGCTAGCAAAGCTGTAATAGTTATTCTGTTCACTTAATATCAGATTTCTTACTCAGAGTTTAAATCATACTGTGAGTTATTTAATCACACTTCTGATCTTTTGATGATGGAATACTGATAAAGTTATGTTTAATAGCTCTTTTACCACAGTAACTGATTCTCTAAAAATCCTTCAAATATACTCATTAGGTTATGGACTAAAATGAGACATTTGTCTTCTTGCAACACTATTCACCCTTCATCTTAAAAAAAACCCCGAATCACTTAACATATATTTTCTATATTCCCAGGTATCTCTGTATTGTGGTGTGGTGGTACCCAGAAACCAGAGACAGAGGCTCTGCTGTAGCAGAATCCCCAGCATGCATGGCAGTAGGGAGCACAGAATCACAGTTGTCCTGTCACCATCACGCTGCAGGCACAATCGTGCCAGAGTAAAGGTATTTAATATCATCTTGACTTATATGAGAAAAGCAATAACCCTAATCTTTCACGTAATGCAACAACATTTTCATCCTTCTTTTTATAGCTGTAAGTCTATTCCTTAAAAGAATGTTATATCAATAGATTTATAATAGCAAGGTGAGGTCTCCTCATCAGTTTTTAAGCTCTTCATCTGTGGTTTAAATGTAGTAAGATACTGTAAATCAATGTAGTTAAAAGAAATTTCAGTTGCTTTGCTGAATTTTAACTGAGAAATCAAAACTCTAGCACTGTGGTCCCTATATAAATCCTCAACATATATATTGCTTAAAAATATGTTTAAATGGTAATAGGTGAATAGACAAGCAGAAGCAGGGAGATGATAAGTATTGAAGATGTTGCTGCTGTAATAAAAATAGCATGCATAGTACTATGTTCCAGTCTGTATTACTTTTGTGTTTATCAGTCCTTATAAAGATGCCAGATACTACTGAGAAATTTGGTACTTATGACTGACACTCGTCAAATATGAAATGGCATTCAGCTCCAGATGAGCCATCTTAAATTCCAATAATGTAAATGGATGTGTGTGCAAATCATAGTGACCCCAGCATGCTTCTCTCAAAGAATCAATAATGTTACCAGAAGTACCCTCAGGGCCCCAACATATGTTTGTAATATGCATACTTCTAGCTAAAATCAGCAGCTGAATTAGTTGAATATGCTGCATTATACCCCCAGATAATATAAATCAGTATAGCTCTGCTAAAGTTAACCTAGAGAAGCTGATTTACAGCAGCACAAGACCCATCTTGCTGTAGGTGTGTATCCTGTTGCTTTCTGATTATTAACC